>APFE030589949.1:23001-63967 GCA_000404065.3 Pinus taeda | reverse complement strand
CTGGATCTCTGTGATGAGGGATCCATATATAGATGATTACAGAGAGGTGAGGCATATTTTGGGATCTTGATTAGTGTCCTCTCTTTGATAGTTCCTGCTTCCACTTGGAGAATGAAGATCTCTTACTCATCCCTGGTTGAAAATGGAGTGGCAAGTGTCAGAGGGGAAGCTTCTAGAAAATTCCATGATCTTCCACCTCGCATTTTGGTCCCTCCCATTTTTCCATTCCCGACCATCACACCCTATAGAGGAGCAAAACAATATGCATCGCACCCTGTACATTGGGAAGGTGATATGCATCGCACCCTCTACATGGAGCTTTCAGTATGGTCCAGTTTTGACCATTTATGAGCAGTTTTCAGTGGAGAACTTCTGGGAGGTAATCAGTTGACCTTGTTCCTTTAGGCAGTGAAGCAACCCTTTTAGGGACTTAAGAGCCCTCAGTTTATGGACATTTGTGATTGGGGTTGAAGTGCCCAAAAATGTCTATAACACTCCTGATGCGGTCTGGACCACATTGGAAGGACTATTCGGCAAGCAAGATCAAATGAGAGTGTATCAACTGGAGAATGAACTCATATCCCTTAGTTCAACTCATTTCAGCAACATGCAAGAATAATTCACCAAGTTTAAATACCTTCTCATTGAACTTGATGCATGCGGAGTCAAGAAATAGGAAGATCAACTCATCCTTTCGATTCTCTCGAAATTAGGCCCTGAATATTCTGTATTTGTATCGTCTTTTCAAGCATCTAAATTGACTCGGGAAAAATGGAAAATGCCTCCATTGAATGACTTCATTGCAGCATTGAATCAAGAGTAATCCAAATCAAGCATTCTAAGAACCAAGCACTTGCGGCTACTGATGCTCCAAAGAGCAGTGGAAGAGACAAGCAAAAAGGGAAGGGTAAATCTGATGAATCGAAGAAGGAGAGACCCATATAATCTTCAGAGAGCTCTTCTTTGCCTAAGGGTAAGAAGAAGAAGGAAAGAACACTTTGCAGCTACTATTCCAAAGATTTTCATCCCGAAGAAAATTGCTTGAGGAAAAATATTGATGAGATGGCTAAGCAATTGCAGCAGCACAATCTCACAGTGCCCAAGAATGCAAAGAAGAAGGATGATAACAGAACAAGAGATGGGAGAGAGAGATAACGAGATGGTCATGCTTTAGTGGCTATCACATCCACTCCATCAACTTATATCCTTGATTCAGGTGCATCGAACCACATGGCTGCATCAAAATATGAATCTTCCTCCATTGAAGAAAGCACCAGATCCCCAATTTACTTGGGAGATGCCACACCAGTAAAGGGGTGCGGAGAAGGAATTGAAGACCTTGAAAGGGGCTGATTCAAAAATGTGCTTCATGTTCCCTCGCTGTCCACAAATATTCTCTTGATATATCAGATCACCCATTCTAGCTTTGGAAGGAAGCTGGAGTTCACTCTGGACCCTGTAGTGATTACTGACATTTCCACGAACTCACAGCTTGCACATGGAATTGCAGATCACGGTTCTCGTTTGTATTTCTTATCCCACTTTGTTCCTAAATCTATTAGCACTGTATTTATATCACAATCTAATGATATCAATAGGTTATGGCATGAAATATTTGGCCATCTAAACTATAAGTACTTGCATCAACTCAGCAAGGAAAACATGGTAGAAGGATTGTCCGCTATTAAATTCACAAGCGGTGTATGTCAAGGATGCATTCTTGGCAAGCATCCGAAGCAAAAGTTTGACAAAGGGAAGGCACAGAGAGTTTCTACACCTCTTGGGCTAATTCACAGTGACATCATGGGCCCATTCCTGCAGCCTTCAATCAGTAAGGCTCGATATGTACTCACCTTCATAGATGATTTCTCTCGCTTTACTTGGGTATTTTTTTTGAAATTAAAATCAGAAGTATTTGAATGTCTTATAGAATTTAAAGCACTTGGTGAGAATGAGTCTGGGTGTAAGATTAAGCTACTCCGTAATGATAATGGGGGGAAGTATGTCAACAAAGATGTGCAACAACTTTGTATTGATGCAGGTATACCACTACAACACACAGTGCCATATACGCCACAGCAGAATGGTGTCGCGGAGAGGAAAAACCAGTTGTTGAAAGAGATGGCCAATTATATGCTACAGTCCAAATCATTAACTCCTAAGCTATGGGCTGAAGCTAGTAATTGTGCAGCATACATCCAGAACCACATTCCTCACAAAGCACTCAAAGGTACCACTCCATTTGAATGTTGGACCGGTAAGAAACTAAAAGTGTCGCACTTTCGCATTTTTGGTTCACAAGCATGGGCTCACATTCCGACAGATAAGAGGAAGGCTTTGGAGCCTCAAAGTATTGAATGTATCTTTGTTGGATATCTTGATAGTGTCAAAGGATATAGATTGCTAGACTCTCACACTGACAAGTTCCTTGTAGCTCGAAGTGTGAAGTTTGAAGAAGAATCACTGCATGATTTTTCAGCAGACCCTGTAGAGGAACCGCTTGTTACCACTGATGAGGAGTCAGAAACTTCTTCGAGCACTTTAGAGAAGCCTCTTGGGTATGACTCAGAGGATGAGGAGTAGGTCATGGCTGCTCCAACTCAACTTCCAACTTGGGCAGAGAAAACCCTGCAAGATGCGGGTGAACTAATCAGTGATCCTGCAGATGTGAGAAGGACTAGATAACAGCCTTTTGGGGCTCCTCAAGCTCTGGATGCCACTGAACCATTGCTTCCCATACATTCTATATGACACTTGGTTCAGATCCACAGTCACACTCTGAGGCTATTGGAAACCCGCCTTGTGAGGCTGCCATGGATGAAGAGTACTCTGCTCTCAGATGGTGAGATCAGCAAGTACAAAGCCTAACTTGTTGCAAAAGGATACTCATAGGTACATGGCATAGACTACACAGAGGCATTTGCACCTATTGCAAAAATGGACTCCCTTTGACTAGTTTTAGCCATTACTGCTTCTCACAGATGGGAAGTTCATCACATGAATGTGAAGAGTGCATTTCTTCATAGATATCTCAAGGAGGAGATATATATGGAGAAGCCACAGGGATACATTCAAAACTCTTCCCTCGTTTGCATATTAAAGAAATCTTTGTATGGCCTAAAATAGGCTCCCAGAGCTTGGTATGCAAAGATGGATTCTTTCCTACTTTCCATTCAATTCATTCGATGCAAATCTGATCCGAATGTTTATTTGCTGCAACATGATGATTCCCTTTTGATGATATTAATTTATGTAGATTATTTACTAATGACATGGAACCTTACCTCAGCTATTGATTCGGAAAAATCATCTTTGCACAATTGATTTTCCATGAAAGATTTGGGACTATTGCACTACTTTCTTGGTCTTGAAGCTTCTCAGTCTACTTCAGGGATCAAGATGGCACAATCTATGTATGAATCAGATCTACTTGTCCACTTTAAAATGGAAGAATGCAAGCCAGCAGTATCTCCCTTTCTTTTGAGGATCAGATTTGAGGATGCGGTTACTACACCTTTGGTGGACAGTACACTGTATCGACAGTTGGTTGGGAGTTTATTGTATCTTAATCACATCCAATCTTATATATCTTTTGCAGTAGGAGTTTGTTCCAGATATATGCAGGAGCCCCATGAGCTTCACTGGAAAGATGCAAAGAGACTCCTTAGATATGTGAAAGGTACTTCCAGTTTTGGTATCTTTTATGCTGCAGATTGCCCACTTTCACTGATTGGGTACACAGATTCTGATTGGGCTGGCGATGGTACAGACCACAAGTCCACCTCTAGTTATGTTTTTAGCTTTGGTTTAGGGAATTTTTGCTGGTCTAGTAAGAAGCAATCCACGATTTCTTTATCTACAGCCGAGGAAGAGTATAGAAGTGCAATGAATGTAGCTACACAGGCTGTTTGGTTGCAGGGGCTTCTCTCTGAGTTTGGTATTTAGCATCCACTTTCGACTGTCATATTTTGTGACAATCGGGGATCCATTCAAATATCGATTAATCAAGTTTAGAGGTAGAGGACCAAGCACATAGAGATTCACATGCATTACATCCGCGAGCTGATCCGTAACCGAGTCATATCACTGCGGTACTGCCCCACTGACCAGTAGGTTGTTGACATCTTCACCGAGTCTTTCACTGAAAAGAAATTTCCAGAACTAAGACCTATGCTTGGAGTGGTGGAGACAGCTGAGTAGGCCCTTTTGGCCACTTAGCCCTTTTTTCCTCTCTTTTTTTGGGGCGGTTTCCCACGAGGTTTTCCCTCCTTCTTCATTTTATGAGGATCTTTTATTTCTTGTACCTAAGTACCTAACATGGCATCTTGGCCCGAACTCAGTTTAGATAAGTGACTTAAGATGAAGGGGGTGTTGGAATATAATCCTAACATCTACATTTATTTTTTAGCTTAAGTATCCTTGACTTAGCCACATGCACTAAAAATCATGTTCACACTTGGTTTTTGGTAAACTAGCTCGGTGGACCAACTTTCCCTTGTTTTTTCCTTTAAAGGCTTAATATTATGGAAATATTGGTCCAACCACTTTCCTAAACCATTTAGACATCTAAGTGCATGTTCACACCTAACCACACCTCATCCACTTGAGTTATTTGAGGATTGGTGCCCCACATGAAGATTCCCCATTAAATCAAGGGATTTGGTCCCCTAGACCATTTTAGCATGTTTTAAAGTTGCTTTCTTTGGTAAATGTGCCCCTCCTCATGCTTTCCTTGTGGCTGATAGTTTTCAAAAGTTTTCTTGAGTCATTGTTGCTATTTTAGGCCTCCCTTTAGCTTTTCTTAGCCTTTTCTAGTTTTTTACTAGTTTTTTCCTAGTTTTCTAGATTCGGCAATTTCTGTATAACCACCTCCCTTTGGGATTAGAGGTTTGGTTGCTCATGTATTAATATTTTTCATTAATTTAATACATTTATTTTATGGATCAAATTCTTTCTCTCCTCTCTTGAATATCAGCAAATTATTTGTGTTTAATTTAACTAGAATTATAGATCTATTAGAGTTTCTGCAAGAATTCTACAAAATCTCATTAGTTGTTCAAATTTCTCAAGTGGTAGAGTTCTCTTAAAATATGTTCTTTTTTCCCTGGTATGGTTTAAAGGATGGTTTGGATCATCCCATCCTAATATTAATTGCCCAGTTGGATCATCTTGGGTATTAGTAGTCCTTCTTTCATCATCATGTTCTACCTATCGACAAATGAACCATTATGTAATGTTTAGCAAGAATTGGATAAATCATAAATGTATCAATTTCCAAGAAATGCAATCAAATATCACTTAACAAATCCCATCCCATGTACTATATTCTTGAACAACCTCTTCTTCCGTGCAATTATTTTTTGTGTCTAAAGTATCCATTCTCATATCCTCTTCCACCCATTGTGTTCTTCGTGATTTAACAATTTTAGGTCCACACCCATGTACATATTTTTTTTTCTTATGCTAGTTGAACACTTAGGTTGTGCACTTGTTCCAATCTCCATCTGAAATATCAACGACATGCACTAATTTATTTAAATATTGGATACTACACTATAAATTCTAATAATATTGTGAAAAATGATGGACATATCACAAAATGCTTCCTAATGGATGTATCATTGACTATAATACATAACATAGTCAATGATGTTAGTACACAAATTATATCATTTCAACCAATATGCTATCCAACACAAAACATCACTTTACTCATATATTTGACATATCGATATCATGTTTTGGATTTGAAAAAAAAAACAACATATTTTCTATAACCTTATCTCGTCTATGTTGTAGCATTTGTGAATTCATAAATATCATCCTCCTTTGGTTGAGGTTTCTTTGTGTTCTTACCTTTATTGTATTTGTATATTCCATATCCGATTCTATGGCCAACCACTTTCCCTCATTGATTTAGTAGGTCTACATCGTCGACTTCCTTTGTCCATGGCCTCCTCTAGATCCTATAATAAAAAATAATGACATTAGTCATATAACATAGATGCACTTCATTGTTTCTCCATCTAATTTTCTAAGTGTACAATCGATTTAAGCTCAACTAGTGTTCACGGCACCTTTCTAACTAAAATGCCCATATTTTCAATAGATAGCCTTTTTGTTAATTTCTACTCCCACTATGGTGACATGGCACAACTCTTATAAATATAAGATGATGATTATGAAAACTAATGGACTACTTTTTCTTTTTTTCATATTTTCATTTAACTTAATTCAAACCCTTCATCCATAATTCTAAACTGCCAAATATTTGTATTTTTGTATATTTAAAAAATAACTCCTTTTACCCTATATGTTAGAGAATACACTATTTTCAAGTTTTGAATTTTAATTCTTCTAAATGAACTCAATATATAATATAATAATTAATATAAGTTAACTTGTGGATGAGATATATTTCCAGCACCACCATCCACCCTCTAAAGGAGTAAAGAGTGAGTGAAAATGTGAAAATGTGCGTATGTGACTATAACTAGTGGATTGTTACATTATGAGTCATTGACTATTAAAATATAATTGGAAAGTTTGAAATCACACCAAATTCATTACTGGAATAGGAAAATATGACATTAAACACACTTCATTGCAAGGTCAAAACAGCTATAGGGATTTACATCAACCAACGTTTCAGCTTATCCTATGTGCCTATGCACATTACACATCCAATATTTGTATTCAATTAAACATCATAAAAAATGACAATAACATGGAAGCCTCCCACATTGACATTGCAAAGTGCCAATATGACGTTGAATACAAACTAGACCCAATCGAAAATAAAATTAAAAATTAAATAAAAATTAAAAATTAAATAAATAAAAAATAAAAATAAATAAAACCACCAATCTATAATTGGTGCACACAACGGATAAGCATATTTTGTATCCCAAATATTAAACCAAAACAATGTAATACATTCACCAATTACAAATTGAAGGAGATTTGAAGTTTTGTGCGGAATTGGAGCAGACCATGATTGGAGCAATGTGTTGAGGCTATGAAAGAAAATAACTAATAGATTAGATCTTTGTTGATGGTGGGAAGAGATATTGATGGACCTCTCCTCCCCATTTGTTGATTTCAATCAAAAAAAATTAATTTGTGGGTGTGATTCGACCTCTAACAATCACAAAATCAATTTGTGCATCTCATTCATCCCCTGCCAGAGACAAATATCAAACCCCTATCCATCCATTTTGAATTATTGATGTTTAAAACAATTAGAGGGAAGGGAGAAAAATGTATGGAACAAAGAGAAGGGATTTTCCGCAGTTTCGAGGAAAAAAAATCACTCTAGGACGCTAAAAAATGTCAAGCAACAGCAGAGGGAAACAAGCAAAGGGATCTGATTCTTGTGAGAATGAGGTATTTCATACTCAATTTATAGATTTCTACATGTTTCCATTGCTTATTTGAATTGTATTTTTTAGTTTTTTGTTTCAAAATTTAAAAAGAAGAAATTAGGGTTTATTTTTCTATTTCTAGTTTTAAAATTTAAAAAAATTAAATAAATAATATTAATATATATAATATATATATATAATATATATATATATATTATTATTATTATTATTATTATAATACATATATAGGGACATGACAGTGATATACTAAAAGAGGAAATGGATTCTATATTGGGGGTAGAATCAGTGAATAAAATAGAAGGTATGAACTTGTCCATGCTTTCCAAATATGTTGAAGAATGCACTAAAGGCACTGAAATAGACCAACCAAAGAAACCCTGTCAAAGGGAATCAATTGATTTCCCATCAACTTGTGGATCGAGAAAAATATATAGGAAAAAATCAATCACAACAACATCTAAGGATGTGGAACAAGGAATAGATACGTCCAATGTCACACCCACTCCTGGGACACGGTTTTTTTCCACCACTAGTACAGGTACTTATGCATCTTGCATTGGTACATATGAAAGTGAGGTAGAATATGATGTTTCCTCTAGGGAAATCAGAATGATAGATGCCGAGAAAGTGTTCAATTGTATGTTTAATGAATCATTCCCAAAAATATTCATATAGCGTCTACATCTTCCATTATCGAAGATACCCATGCACCTTCAAAAGAAAGTCATCCATGACATGCAAACTAAATTTGGGACAGGTTGGTCAGTAAGAAAGTAAAAAACAAATGACTCAATGCTCCAAGAGATTTTGTTGCAACCAAATGAAAAATATAAAACAAATTCCTCCTGCGCTAAGGGCCAAACGAAGGCCAATTGATGTAAGCATGAAAATATGGAAAGAGATTGTGAAAGCATATGATAGAGCAGATGCACAAAGGAAGTCCAGCAAGGTGAGCATACAAGAATTTAAACTTTTTTCATAAGATTATTTTAAATTCATTAAATAAATTTTATACTTTACTGGTGCATAATTAAATTGAATTAGTGTATGTTTCAAGACAAGGCCTCGAAGGCTAGGCTTGCCAAATATTGTGCCACAAATCACATTGTCCAAACAGGTTTAGAAGCCTTAGCATGAAAGTTTGTAAGTATATTTAACATCTTAAATTATACATTTTTTTAATTTTGTACAAAAAATTAGATGATTGGATATTAATTACTTTAAATTGTTTGTTTGCCATGTTTTGATGGGAGCAACAATATGGCCATTACCCATCACCAATGGAATTCTATATGCTACAAGATAGAAAGTGGTATGATCTTGTTATCTAGATGGAGAATAAGGTATCATTAGTTGACTTTCAATAACTTACTTGGATACGTTATGTTAATATGCCAACTTACATTTATTGTGTTCAATTGTTTATTTATGTGTACCTTGAGTTCTTTTGTGCTCCCATTGGTCATAACACCCTTATAAATCACCAACATTTCACTATGATGAAGTACTTAGAAATAAATATCCAATCATGGATTTATTGAGTCCTTTGCCAAAAACCCTAGGCCAAAGGATGGATGCAAGACCATGTAATATGTAACTCGTAGACAACAAAATAGATTACATGGGATTGATTATAGATGCTTGGTTGAGATCACATTACATGGGATTGATTATGGACCCAAGATACATGTATTGAGGAGCACGGGATTATTGTCTTGGAAAGAAAGAAGCCTTGTGATGAAGAGAACTTGACATTTGCAACCCATGCTTAGAGAGTGCACCACCTGAGGATTGGTCTCTTGACGTGTATACCTTGGAGAGAGATAACTTGACTTGGAGACCTTATCTTGTGCATTAAATTAAATATTGTGTAATTAGTCCACTTTACCAATGTGGGCATCCCTCACCTACTTTGTATAGAGGGAAGAGAATGTCTTTGTCTACACTATACTCATTATTCCATATACATTATTGTCATGGAGAGTTCTTATTGCTTATGTGATGCAATAGAGGAAGACCTAGAGTTTGTGACGTAAACCCTAAAGAAGAAATGAAGATGAATCCTAGCACTAGGGATGATCTTGTGTCTTAGCACTTGTCTTAGAAATTATTTTCCATATGGTAGGATGAAGGGTGTATTGAGGTCTAAAACATTTGTTTTGTAGTGATATATATATATATATTGAATGAATTAAGCAGATATATAGGGACGTGGCTATTAGAATAGGAACATTTACTATGTAGGCCTGTATTGGAGTCTATTTGAACTTTGAAGCCCTAGTTTGAAATAAATAACTTGAAACTTTGTAGGACACTTCCTTTTCTAGTCCTATGGGGATTATGGTTAGCACACAACTTCGTGGTTTTTCAAAACATAATTCTTCCTACATTCTAGACTACATCACAAGTCTTCTCACTATTACAGCTCTATCAAACCCTTATTAATCCTAAAACAATCATATAAGTGGGGTAGGTGATGATAGACCTATAGATGCAATGTGAACTAGTTTTTTGAGAAATTAATGAATAAATTCAACTAGCCTAATTATCTATGATTACAGCCTTTAAAATTGATGTTGTAGTGTGGAGAGAAGAACATAAAGAAATTTGGTATTTTAATCATAGGGATAAACAAAATATTATGCATTATATCTTTAGAAGAGAGCATGAAATGAAAGAAAATAAGATGCAGAGACTGCAGAGTGCTTCATTAAGGTTTCTTAAATAAAGGTCACAAGTATATTAACTATTCACACAGCATTAATAATTTTTTTAATGAAAGAAACCAGTAGCTTTATTACACATATCATAGAAGAAGAATAACACAAATTCAAAGTTACTAATAAACACCTCTTTGGATTCCCACTTTCAAGCTTTGACAAGCAAGATGAAATGGCTTGTTGTTACAACATCCGTTTTTACAGCATATGTTATGGAATTTGTTTTTACAACATCTATTGTAACAATGTCCATTGTTACAGCATTTTCTTCTCAATCCAATGATACCTATGTTTGTGCTTCCAATTTTTTTTTCTTGATCCCCCAAGTGTTGGTGTATTGTTGGGTGGAATGAACACCTCTTTGGCTGCCCACTTTCAAGCTTTGACAAGAAAGATGAAATCGGTTTTTACCCCCTCAATTGGTACAACATTTGTTGTTACAACATCTACTGCTACAACATCCATTGTAATGGCCATTGTTTCAGTAGTTTCAATAGTGTCAATTGTTATAGCATCAGCTTTTACAACAGTTTCAATATTTTCAACATTAATGAGTGTTAAAGCATCATTTGTCACATCATTTTCAATAGATTTAACATTGGCATACTATTATGGAATCTATTGTTACACTGATCAATTTTTACAACATCCATTGTTATAACATCCTATGTTACAACATTTGTTTCTCAATTTGTTGTTACCTATGTTTGTGCTTCTCATTTCTTTTTATTGAACACCATGGTGTATCTTTGTAGACAGTCCTCAACTAAAGAACTGAGCCAAAGCATCAAATTGATGAATTGGGAGGAAATTAGAAGGCTAAACATTATCCCTAGAAATTTAATCATCTAATAATATCATAGATGTATAGAAGAGCATCTATAGTCAACACAAATATATTCTTGTACAACATAGAAGTAACAATCTAAATATTTTTGGGTTGTAAATTAAACAAATTGTTCAATTTCTAACCCAGTTTTGAACATAACTTTGTAGAGGGGCATCAGGGAGATTTATAGTCAATCTATCCCTTCCCAATGTCCTATACTATTCTCAAATATATGAAGACATAGACTATAAAATTACAAGAAGAACTCACATGTACAGAATTATTGTCATGAACGAAAACCTAAAGCCTTTGATTATATCCAAGTTGAAACTATTACAACAATATTACAAAAACTTGATCCAGGTATCAACCCTTTCTTATTCAAAAATAAGGTATATATAGAGTTCTTTGAAAAATATCTTATATCTTAAAGATTTACATTCAAAGTATTATTTATCCAAAGCTTTGGATAACGTTTAAATAACTTTTAAGATTTTAACTAAAAATAGAAAACTGCTCAGAAAACTGCTCCAAAAATCCCTGCAACTGCGCTTGATTTTTTCATTCAGGTTCAATGTATTTGAAATTTCTCTATTATTGTTGCTCAAAATTCTTAATAGTTGTTATATGTTTCTAATATGCTACATTGATAAGTTGAATTTATTGAACAAAATTGACCAATTTATCTCATTCTTCGTATGTTGGGTAACTATTGGTTTGAGGGGGGTTGACCCAAGTTCAAATTGTGTTGTGCACCAACAAAACCCTCAACTACTGGCCTTTTCAACAATGACCTGCAAGCAAATCTCAGTCTCACCCGAAGCAATTATGGGAGGTTGAAAAACGAGGCTTCCACAACCGAAGGGATATCCGCGAAGTGGCGTCGTGTAATTACTTATATTTTATACCAATCTTATAACTTCACATGCATAAGAACTTTGCGTAGATGATTAATATACAAAAACACATAAACTTCAACACATAATAGTATATCTTATAGTTCTTCGCATAATTCAGTAAAAAGAACACATAACTCGATACAAAACAAAAGATAAATAAGAAGTACAGAGACACAATACTTTCACAATACTTCTTCTTTATTAAGCAGATCTTCAATTACATTCACTTCTATAACCTGCACACTCAGCTACAGGCGGTCTGCACACTCAACTGCAAACTCTTCAAGGTCTTTGCGCACTCAACTGTGGAGATTTTCCAAAACTACAGAATACAGACGCGGAAAACAGAGATTCACTTATGCCTCTATCATTCATATTCTAAGATTATCTTATTACAAAGTATTACATATCCTTTTATACAATTCATATATACAAAAACCATATTCCACATACCATGGATCCATAAAACAAGGACTACTACCTAATATCCATTACAAAATAAGGGCTTTATCCCATCCCTAAGGCCCTATAATTCTGTGCTATGAATATTTCTTCATCAGCTCTGTGTTGTCCACTCCTTTCGCAAGGATTTTTACCCAAAATTTGGACCAAGTTGGGCCATGCCCAATAGGACTCCAACACTCACCCATGACTCATCCATGTGCTTCCTTCAGCAAAGCTTCTATTGCAAGGCCAGCGGTCTTCTATAGTAGCTATGCTTCCCTTTTCTTCAATTCCTCCAACCATTCATCCACTGCCTTGGAAAGTTGCAGGGCTTCCTCCTACCACGACTGAGTCCTTTCCTGTAAGATTTGTGCTTTCCTCTATATATCATCCATTTTTGCATGGAGGTTCTTCCCTTCCGAAATGGTAGAAAATCTCTGCAAGACTGGTAAGGTCTTTACAGTTGTTAGGATATCATCGTGCCGCTTTGCTTGGCCTACAATTCCTCCTCAATATTCATGATGTTTGGATCCTCCTACAGTGAGGTCTAAATCTACATCGTGTCATTGAGCAACTTCCCACAATCTTCCACTGTATCCAGTATGCCTTTCATTGCTACGTTGAGGTCCTTTTGACTTTGCTCCCAAACCTCTGGTGGCATACTTGGATGCAATATTATCTATAGCACCGATATTTGTACCTCATAGTTGAATTTAATTTGGCAAGAATTCTTTGAGTCTTTGATCGCAAGTGCAAGCTTCACGACCTTCTCTGCTAGTGCTTCATCATCACAGGCATTCACATCCAGAACTATACTGCAGGTATTAGCAATGGCCCTCCCCAATTATTCACATTGTCGCCTTGCTTCCTCCCTTTCCTTGGCCACTTGCTTCAACTCCTTTTGTATTGTTTCTTTCTCTGAATATGCCTTTTCTTTCACCAGTGTCATATGTTGCTCTCGTTCCTGCATCTCCGTGGTGATTCCTTGATGAAATTTATGCATCACTTGAAGAGGTAATGCAACGACATTTAGTTCAACACTAAGCCACGTCTTGCATTGCTCTTTATCTTCTTCCGCTTCAAACTTCAGTGCCCCACATGGCACATGTAACATCCTCATCCTGAAACTTGTTTCCAATCATTTCTCTTGTTGTGATGACTGGGATACTTTTTCTGCTTGCTTCACTACTTGTGGCAACGCCTTCAGCTCCACAATGCCCTGTTGCACCTTAGCCAAGATCGCTTTGTGGCGATCATCAATCTTATCCTAGGTCTCTATGTTAATATCCTGAATTTTCTCTGTTATTTCATCAATGTCCCCATCAGTGAGGACAAGCAACACTATACCCTTGCTCTTATCTGCCTTTTGCTTCTTTCTTGGCCACATATTTATCCTAAAAGGTGGATCTTCTGATACTTATGCATCGTTGTGGTGTTCTTTGTGTTCCTGCCCTGTTCCTTATGTCTCTTGTGGCTCTTCGACAACATGTTTCTTACTTGTACCCGCACCCTGTGAGGTACCTCTCTTTGTGTCATCTCCTCCAACTGCTCCACCAGGTGGATTCATCCATTCCTCCGACCAACTCTAAACTATCACGAGGAGGTCATCTTTTGTTACTAGATATGGCAATGGATGTCATGTCTCTGTTGGGTCCGTCATTGCCTTCACATATGCCCTACGAAATTCTACCTGAAACTCTATTATATAATAGTACAAAATTCCTACAGGATCCCAAAGAGATCGAGAATTGATGTCGAAAGGGCCAGTAGTGTAGGGATTTGTTTGGCTAACTAACGTTGAACCTGGGTCAGGCCCCCTCAAGCCAACATCTACCTTACAGGCACAAGACCAAACATCATGCATGCAGTTGATATTGTTGGATGGTTCCAATAGGAGATATTGATATTGATTTGCCAAAGTCTACCATTTCATACTGATTTTAATAATAAGTTCCAATATGACAGTATGAAATTCCTTAGGATATTGATTTACCACCATGTGAAAATCCATCTGCATTAGTAAAAAAATATTTGATTCTCTGTTGTGCAGGTTGGCTCCTTTGTAAACCATACCGAATCATACCTCTCTACTTCACACACATTCCTGAAGCATACCCAACAACGAGACCATAGCGAAGCATACCCAGCAACGAAACCATTTGTTGGTTTGAGGGGGCTTGACCCAGGTTCAGATTGTGTTGCGTACCAAAAAAACCCTCAATTACTAGCCCTTTCGGAAACGACCTGCAAGCATATCACAATCTCAACCGAAGCTAGTTATCAGAGGTTGTAGAACCAGGCTTCCACAATCGAAGGGATATCAGCGAAGTGGAATCATGCAATTACTTTTGCTTTATAGAAATCTTATAACTTCGCATGTATAAGAACTTCACATTAATGATTAATATATAGAAACACATGAACTTCAACACATAATAGTATATCTCACAATTCTTCACATAATTCAGTAAAAGGCACACATAACCAGATGCAGAACATTAGATAAATAAGAAGTACAGAGACATGATACTTTTGAAAAACTTCTTCTTTATTAAGCAGATATTCAATTACATTCACTTCTTTGACCTGTTCACTCAACTGCAGGAGGTCTATGTACTGAGCTTCAAACTCTTGAAGGTCTCCATGCACTTAATTGGGGAGCCTTCTCCAAACTACAGACTACAAACGCAGAAAACAGATATCCACTTATGCCTCTATCATTCAGATTCTAAGATTATCTTATTAAAATTATTACATATCCTTTTATACAATTCATCTATATAAAAACCATGGTCCACATACCATGGATCCATAAAACAAGTACTACTATGCAATACCCATTACAAAATAAGGGCTTCATCCCATCCCTAAGGTCCTAAAAGTCAGTGCGACGAATATTTCTTCACTAGCTCTGTGCGGTCCGCTCCTTTCGGGGGGTCTTTTACCCAAAATTTTGAACAACTTGGGCCATGCCCAACAATAACTGATACCCATCATATGTCTGTATGATTCATCTACATCATTATACTTCTCATAAGAAGGTTTTACTATGAACAACTGTTCGATTTCGTAGCAGATGAAAAGGTCATCAACTAACATTTGAAGTAGAATTTGACTGCTAATATCTCCCTTGATTCCAGCAAACTATGTCTTCTCCCCTGCCTCTTTCTTCAACAATATTCCATATTGGTCTTTTGTTACCATCTCACCATATTAATTCTTAAAAGATGGAAGACCTCTCTCTTGCAGAATAGAAAATTTTTTGTAGAATTTATTGATTTGCACTATAAGATTTTCACACTTTTCCTTTGTCTTCAGCATCAGAGTTTTCTTCATGAGAAATTTTCTAGTATGAATAGCTAATTATGTTGTGCCTACAATTCCTAGTTCTTCAACTTCTTCTGTGGACCTTGTCTTTATAGCTTTTATTATCTTAATTGTTTGTCCAGGTTTATTTCCCAAGTGTATTTTGATGTCATGTTGTGGCCAGAAATAACCCCCCTTCTTATTTAGTGTTATTACTAATACTAAATAAGTGGGGGCCCTTAGTCAAAAAATTTAAAAATCAATTAGTGCTTGTATTTCCTTTTTTTAACAAAACTTACCATCATAAACTTCGGAAAATACCCTTGAAAAATCTAAAAAAGCTTAAGTTTTATGATAAGGTAAAATAAAATCTCTCCTTATGAAATATCGCATCGTAAAAAGGATAGTGCAAACCTCCTTACAAGCGGAATTCTAAGAATGCGAGATCGCGATGCGAAACTTCATCACATCGCATGCATTAAAGACCACTTACGCTGAATAACCTCAAACTGCCGATATGCGATGGCGCATATCACAAATCGCATTTCACCGGAAACATATTAACGGATAATTGTCATATGCCGCACTCCTGCGATATTGCGATATTGCGACAGATCGATACTATGATAAAGTGATAAAGCATTGTTGCGATCTGCGACTCAGCGATGTGCGATATTGCAAAGAAAATCGCAAAATTGCTTCGTCGTAGATCTTTTTGGGCTCATTGTTCAAGAAAGCTTTTTTCCATAAACCAAGACCTGGTTATGCGCTTTAATGCTAATTAATGAGTTAGTTGCCAGTTGTTAATGAAATATGGTTTTGTGCTTATCGAAGAGCCAATTCACGTAAGGTGGTATATTTTATATGTCTTCAGCATTTAAATCTTTCCCGTAACCTTTCCTTATCATTACTCTCACCTCACTTGTAAACTGCTGGAACGAAGAACAAAGAAATATACAAAGCAGTATACAGGATATTATGGGGAAGAAAGGCAAAGCTCCGAGTTTTGAAGACAAATAAATGACGCCCTTGTATACAGACACAACCTGTAACAGAGACACTGGTATTACTACTTGGGAAGGCATGTATAATCTACTTGAGGAAGAGAATCCCAAAGTGATGGAGGTTACAGCTACTGCAGGCTCACAGGGGTCTTCTAAGGCATCAGTTACAGATCTAGCTTGCTCGTTCTTGCACCGGATAGCGGCGAGGCCCAAAATTCTCCCCTACACAGACATGGTTAAATGGGTTCTTGACAGCGCTAACATCAAAAACAGACAATTTAAGACTCAGGGTCAAGGACTCATTGGCTCATTCTCTCCATAAGACTTGAACCTCATGTATCATTTACCATAACCACAGGCGACTTATAACAAACAGTTCATAGAGAACTTTGCTAAAGAGAATGAAGACCTAGCAGAATGCACCAAAGACCGGTCAAGGAGAGACGAACCACTAAAAAGGGATAAACATGCTATGTATAGTACTGGTTCTCTCACTTCCCCATATTGCTTTGTCGCTGCTATGCTCTGTAGACTTCTTGGAAATCCAGACATTAACAAATTTTCATCTGAATGGCTACCATTATTGGATGCCGCCATTAATGCTACTGTTATGGATTGGGATAAAATATTGTCTGAAAACTTAGCCACATCCATTTTAAATCACCGGTCTAAAAGAACTGTTTCTCAGAGAATTTATCCCCCTTTCTACTTATCGGCATATGTGATGGATGCAATTTGTTATGTTTCCAAGTTTCCTTTAATGGGTTGGAAATGGATGACTCAAGACCCATTACCCATTCACATTTATCACAAAGAATTGTGGGATTCTAAGTTCACTCCATATTTCTACAAGATTTTTCATGGAATCATGTTGCCCCTGTACAAAATGTTGCATGATAAAGATGCTCCAAGATTTTCTCCTGAAGTAGAAGTAGATATACTCCCTATCACGAGATGGTTCGGAGAAGAATTGTTTACATATTTCAGGGTATTCGGAAGTCTTGCTTCCCCTCATGTCTTACCTTTTTATGTTCCTGGTAAACTCATGGCACAAGAAATTGCTTATCAAACCTGCGGAGAAGGAGGTTTGACTAAACATTTGAAGGAAAAAAAGAAAGCTATTTGGCCACAATTTCTTGTAGCCTATGGGGCCTTCACTATTTGATGTAGGCCATGCATTCAAAGAAGTAAACAATATAACATGCCTACAATTGTTCAAATTTCTAGGAAGACCGTTCGACCCTCACGATATTGCTAAGAATTTCACTATTGCAGTCAAAATAAAGGTGTTTTCTGAAGAGGATGATCTTTTTGATGACATGTTCCAACATAAATGTACGCTTAAAGAAGTTCTGCATTTGGCCCAAACGTGATTCCCTCCAACAGAATTTCAGTAGTTCAAGATATATAGGGAGAGGAGGTTAGCTAATATTCCTTTGGAAAAACTATGCTTAGAACCCGTAAGGGAACCAACTCCAAGTATCAGTCTCAATGGAAGTTCAGGAACAGACAGATCTAAATCTAAGTCTGGGAAAGGAACATCAAAACATTCTAAGAAATCCGAAAGTGACCATGGTAAAAGTGAGGGGTCAGTAAGGGATACTGCCCAGTCAAAAGAGTTCCCATAGCAACAAGTTTTGACCTCTCCACAGCTAGATTCTCCTCCTCTCATCATCCAGCCACCATCAGTTAGAACCGATCTAGATAAAGAATGGGAGACCTTCAATGATTTAATCAATATTGAAGGGCAGAGCACAAAGACACCCATGAGTAATATACAAGCAACAAAAGATATAGTCACAGGTACAATTAGCAATGTATCATAAATGGAACATATTCCCATTACCTCGTCCTCTGAACTTATGCTCAAGATAGAGGAGATTCCTCCCCTTGATGTATTTTATAGTCCACAACATAAGGCAGTAGTGAGAAGACAAAGGAATAAAATAAAATTGGAAAATGTGCTCTCTCATGATGCAGAGAAATTAGACATCCTATGACAAGATCCTACCACTAATCCCACTGAAAATCTCACCAAATTATCTTAGATCGCAGGAGAATATGCCTCTGTGACCATTGATAAAGCATCTGAGGTATAGCAACTTCTGAAAGAGAAGGAAGACTAGATACAAGTTTTGCAGCAACAATTACAACAAGCCAACACCAACAACAAGGCACAGAAATAGCTTGAAAGATTACAGCAGGACTTCCAACAAATGCAGATAGGCTACCAAAACAGTTTGGCTGAGAGATAAAAAGAGATACAGGATGCGCAAGAAATGCACAAGGATGATCCTAAGCTTACAGAATTCATCACAGAATCCATTTCCTTAAATGATCAACTACTACAGCAACAAGAAGCATTGTGCCAAAGAATATCACAATGGAACTCGTATTGCGAAATAAGCGATAAAATCACGAATCAAGTCGTAGACTTACGACATGATTATGATTTAATTGATAAAAGAGTTACTGAATATTTGGCTTGGCAAGAAACATAGGAGGGGAAAAGAGTAGGCGCACCAATAATCAACGACAATCACAAAGAAATGCTCTTTAACAAATGGGATGCGCAAATCAGGAAAGTAGAGCAAGCGGCAGAAGAAGCAGCCACAGCAGCGAACAGCATTATTGATTGCATAAATGAAAATTTGCATAGGGAAAATTTGATCCCAGAAACCAGTCTAGGATATCTGCCAAAAGTACAGCACTTGTAGACAGGCTAGAGACAGAGGGCTCAAGAAAAGGCGGAATCAACCAAAAGATTAACTAAGTTGAATTAGGATTCTTACTGGACATATTTGGTAAAACCACATAGCCAGTGTATGACTCTCAAATGTGTCATTAATTCTGCCAAGAAAATGGCGCCATCTCTTGCCGTTTCCATTTTCGCTGGACAGTTAAAGTTGGAAGTCGGCTAGTGGACTCTTCTCAAGCAAATGATGAACGTTGACGATTTCAAAGAACAGATACAGAAATAGATTAGTTGTTAGTTTTAATTTTAGATTCAATGTTAGTATTAATTTTGCTTTATTTTTGCCTGAAAAAAGGACGGTCATTTAAACTGTATCCTAAATTTTTGTAATAAGTTATTTTTAGATTTAGTTAGTAGTATTTAAACCCTTCTCATGCATTTAGAGAAGGGCCCTGAAAATTTATCAAAAACTTGTCCTAAGAACATGCACTTTTTCACCCTCCGAGGAGGTTTTGATGAATGAATTGAAGAGGATTTATTGATATCTGCATTTAATATCTGCTACTGATGTTTCACTTTTGTACTCTTAGTGGATGTTGGATTAAGAAGAGATAAATCATTATCGCTTGAATCTCATGAGTAGAACTAGTTATAAATGGTACTTCTATCTCTTAACTATTTCTGCCTTTGTGTAAAAGTGATATTTATGTTCAGTTGTTTATATATTGATCCGTGAATGCCTGAGTTATCATTTGGCACTTTTGTATGGTGACAGCTATTTATTTATGCTTAATGTATGATTAGCTTATTATGCGATATGTTTTTAACAACTTTTTCGTCTAACTTTTTATACGAAGTGGTTTATCTCTATTGAATTCTTTTCTCATAACAGTGAAATGATCTTTATTACCAATTGTTATTTGAAATCATTTTAGATCGCATAACGGAAGAATTACACCCCGGGTTAGTGTAGAATTAGATACTTCTGTTTATTAGAATACAATTGCATGTCATTAGATTAGAGTTAGAATTAGAGCATCTCACTTAGAAACTTTTAGAAAGGAAATATCAATTCTTCACACACACACACACATAAATTGGGAAACTGGTCCCATATCCCCAGTCAAACCCACTATACCAAACAGAAAAGGAGCTACTAACCAAGGTCCGGACCGGGTGAGTATCCCCCTTGTTGTAGACTTGATTTTCGGGGCTTCAACATATTTGGCGCTAGGAGGGCCCCGAACTGTGAATGGCAAGTAAGTCTAAATCTAAATACCATTCTGAGAGTAAATCGCCCTCACCATCTCCCCCGACTTCTCCATCGCATTTAGAATCTTTAAATCCAGAGCTAGAAGTTGAAAGAACAACAGCCGCTGCTACAAACCCTGACATTTCAAAACAATCTACTATTGAACCTCCTGAAGTTGAATCTTTGATTCACAAAATTCAGCAATTTTCTATATCTCCTCAAAGATCTGACAAATCTCAAGGCAGCGTGACTTCGCAATATAACCCTGCTCATCCTCTTACCAGATTAAAGAGCAAAAATTTTGGTGTTCAGCCAACCAAGTTACCTCTACCTACAAGGAAGAGAGAAAGGAAATCACCTAAAGGGTCTGATAGCAAGACTCTTTCATCATCATCATCCATCTCAAATTCTTCACTGCGAAGTCAACCACCCACTCCTCCACTTCAAATCATTGTCCGCCAGTCCATTGGTACTTCCACATCTCCTTCTCAATCATCTGGAGTTGTAATATCCTCACCTTCAAAACCACAGGGATCATCTTCTGCACTTTCCTCTGTTAGTAGTTCAGCGATGGCCCAATATCCATGGAATAACTCGAGGGCAATCTTAATGCCTGCGCCCTTGAGTCAAATACCGGCCCATCCTAAAAAATGGATGCCTAAGTTTAATCCTAAAGCAGGCATGCTAGCAGAAGAACATATAAATAACTTTATGCTATCCATAAATCTCAATGGAGTTACCAACAAAGATGTTGTCGTCCGACTTTTTCCCTATACTCTACAAGGAGTAGCCGAATCATGGTATTTCTCATTACCGTCTGGATCTATCACTAGTTGGGATATCTTCCAAGAACAATTCCTCACTAATTTTGGTGATGATAGGTCTACGGCAACATTGATCAATGACCTATCTAACCTTAGGGCCGAGTCAAAAGAACCTATCAAAGATTTTAATTCACGTTTCAATAAACTGTTAAACAAAATTCCTACTTCTTCCAAGCCTAGCAAAGAAGTGCGAAGTGAATGGTACATCTCTGCTTTACCATCAAACATAGCAATCTTCATTGATAGGGCTAACAAAACAACTTTAGCAGACAATATGAAGGAAGCAATATCAGTAGAGAAACGTATTATAGCCCTAGAAAAGAAAAACGCAAAAGAAGAACGCAAATCCAAGAACGTTACTTTCAAGGAAGATCCCAAGAAAAACAAACAAAAGATCCATTCGATTTAGAAGGATTGCAAAAAGTTTTGAAGACCATGTCTAATGAGATGGTCGACATTAAGAAACAAGTGGCAGAAACTTCTTCTAAAAAGTTGTACAGGCATTATAAAATAAACCCTTCGACCGATTCAAAGCCCCCAAATGCTATCACAAGTGTTGAATCCGAAGAAGAAGAAGAGGACATTGCTATTGAAGAACATATCGATGAAGAAGAAGTTGTAGAGGGACAAGGTATGTGGGATTTCATCCTCCCAAATGAAGAGGATCAAGAGGCGTCCCTGGTTAGTACTCGAAGTAGAAATAAACTTGACCCTCCTCAACCTACTCCTAAGCCAAAGAGCGCAAGCTCGATGACTAAGGATAAAGTTGCACCCAAGAAAACGACGCCTAAAGCTACTCAAACCAGCCCAGTCCAAACAAATTCATCAACTCTGTTATCACCAAAATAGGTCCCTGATAGGCTGCTGATCAGACTATCTCAGTGTAACTATTTCAAACCAAGCTTTTGGCTGAGGCTTAGCCTCCTCAGCTTGAGAGGGCTCTCTCAAGGGTTAATGATATTGATTAATGATAATATAGATGGCTAACTCTATCTTGGTTTTGTATGTTTGTAGGTTGAAAAGATGAAGGCTTGCTACCATTGGGCTATGGAGTCAACAAGTCAATAAATTTAGTGGCAAGGTTTATTAACATGAAAGCTGAGACAAATAAGGCTCTTAAACAAAGAAAATTCACTCAATAACATAGGTCAAAAGATTCATTCCATTACTAAAGGAAGTCAGAGCATAGGGTTATGAATTCTAAGTAATAGTAATGAAATCTACTGCTGACGGTTCAAAGGTGGTTTACTCACAAGATTCTGAAAAAACACAGTCATCTCATTACTAAAGGAAGTCAGAGCATAAGGTTATGAGTTCTAAGTAATAGCAATGAGATATGCTGCTCAACACAATCACTCCATTACTAAAAGAAATCAAAGCACATGGCAGTGAATTTTAAATAATAGCAATGTAATCTAGTACTGGTGGTTCAAATATAAAACACAGTCATCTTATTGTTAAAGGAAGTCAGAGCATTAGATTATGAATTCTGAGTATTAACAATAAGATCTACTACAAGTAATTAAAATAATATATACATCAAGAAAGGATTAACTCCATGAGAACTCAGATCTGTTCAAGAAAACCTCTCTACATTACTGATTATAGTTCATAGCATAAAGCAGTAGCTGAGCCAAAAAGTCTCCAACCCTTTGCTAATTTGACCTCTTGCTTTATATATAGCATTCACAACATGTATTCCATCATCCCTCATCAAGAGAATTCGAATTTTCCATCAATGACACCTATTCTAACCATAAAACAAACCTTTAAATGCATTTGACAGCTAACTAGCAGTCCTAGAGACCTAATACAACTAGGAGTGTAACTGCTTATTATGATTACAACAACCTTATCTAAACATTTAAATGCATTCTTTGATATTTCCAACCTCATGAAGTCGAATTTGATGAAGCCTCCCACGTTGTCACCTGATTGCTGATGACAAACCCTAGAAATTAGGGAACATGTTTCCCTGTTTTTAGGCTTAGGATCCTTGAAAATGGCACGTGGGATAGAGGCCTTAGCTTCTCACTCATGACATATTTTATGAAACTAAAGGAGGTTTTTGTATTCCATGCATTCTAGAACAGAAACATCTCTTCTTCTTTTCTTAAACACTTCTCCAACTGTCCAGAATCTGTCTTTGAAAAACACGTGTCAAACAGGAAAAATTCGTTCTCTGAAATTAGGGTCTCAAAGAAAGCTTATTATCTCCAAACTTAACATAATTATCAAGAAAGTGAGATATATTATTGTATCTGGAGAGTTTATGAAGAGAAACCTCCTTCAGAATTCCAAAATATCGTTTCATGTGACCGGAAACTGATCTTGAAAAAGACTGCTAAAACTAGAAGACAAAGCTTGACTTTCAGCAGTTTCATAGCGCCAGTTTAACCATAAATTCCTCCCACCGCAGAACGAATTTGAAGAAACTAAAAGAGGTTTTTGTATTTTGGTATGTTAGGAAGAAAAGCCTCTTTCATGTTTCAAAATTGACTTCTCAACTGCTCAGGACCCCTTCTGGAAGTTGACTAGTAAACGCAGAAAACAGAGTTTTTTATGTTGAAACAGGCTTTTTCAGGGGTTTCGTAGCGCAAAACTAGTTTTTTACACTGTCTGCGCTACGAAAACATGATTCATAGCAAGTTTTAAAAATTTCCCAAAATGGCTAAACACATGACTTTCAAAACATGATATGAGATCCATAAAGTGTAAAACAAGGTTGTTGAGCTTTATTTGATGATGGAAATGAGACTCTAACCCTATGACTTAGACTCTAAAAACTATAAAATCAACTTAAACACCATCTAACATTATGACTTAGGAACAAATGTAAAATTTAAACCTTGACACAAGCTTGACACATGGAAATAATGTGTGATGTGGGACTAGTGATGGGCAAGAATGGAGTGTTGACCCTATTTGACCATACCAACAAGACTCTTTTCTAGATCTTAGACACTAAAGCAACCATGGAAAGACTAGACCAAGACTAACACCAATTCTTTGGAATAGAACTGATGCTCCAAATTTAGAAATCCTTTCTTAAGTGATAACAAACTCCATCTAAAATGTTGATCGTTTCGGATGAAATGGAGTATAATATCATAGAAGACATGAAAAAGACTAGGGCTAACATCACTTTTTACAAATTGAGCAAGTTAAAACACCAGAAAAAGATACTTTTGAAAGAATTACATGCTGTACCAGTTACACCTTTGCCCGTCGCAGTAATCTCTCAAGCTTCCCATGACATGGGAAGACCTCCAACTAATGTGATTAATAAAGTTGATCCAAACGATATCGCTTTAATGGGAGGAAGGTCGAGATCTCATACTCCCCCATTTCTTCTTACTTATGAAATTTTCAATAAAAATTTGCATAATTGCTTAGTGGATTCGGGAGCTTCATCGAATATTTTACCAAAATAAATATGTGCAAAGTTGAACATTCAACTGCAAAAATCTGATATGTGCATAGTTCAGCTAGATCAATCACAAGTTGAAGTGATCAGCGAATTAAATCAGGTTACCATAAGGCTGTCATCCAACCCAAAGGTATGTCAAGTTATCGACATTTTAGTTGCTGATATTCCGGAATTTTATGGCTTAATTCTTAGCAGAGATTGGTCAGAAAAAACTTCATGGATACTTTGCAACTGACTAGTCGCGCATGTGGCTCCCTTACAATGGTAAACCAAATCAGATAAAAGTTGAGTGAGAAAAACATCAGAAATGCATAGTAACAGAACTGGAGGGAGAGAATGAACCGGTAGCATACAGCAATAACATCATTGGCAACTACTCAGTAGATTCTTTCCTAGGAAATTTTAATGCTCATACTTCACCTTACTTAGAACATTATGTTTTATCTCAAGTAGAAAATTTCTCTCAAACAAATAGTTCTAAATGTATTAATTTTATAGATATTCTTGTAAATAAATCTTTATTTTGGAGGTTATTTTTTGATGGTTCTAAGTCTAACAAAGGAGCAGGAGCAGGATGTGTGTTAATTAGTCCAGAGGGAAATAAAACTATGCTAACTTGTAGACTCGAATTTGATTGCACCAACAATCCCGCAGAATACGAGGCTTTAGTCCAAGGGTTATACAAAGCAATCGAATTAGACATCAAATATCTTCAAGTTTTCGGAGATTCTAAAATTATAATCAGACAGGTACGCAATACTATACATTGTTTATCAGGTCATTTAAAACATTACCAATCTTTAGTTCAAGATCTGACTGAACACTTTATAGCATTTAATATTTCACCAATTCCCAGATTCCAGAATGCTAGTGCAGACCTCTTAGCTAACGTAGATTCCAAGCTCATTCCTTCAAAAGACTTTAGCCCTCATCAATTTTCAATTAAATTAATTTTTAGACCCTCGATTCCTGATAACATTACCAATTGGAGGATTTTCAACAATGATCTTGATATCGTGAGTTTCCTCACATTTGAAGGATCTTACACCAATCAAATAATTGACGAGGACCAACATAACAGACAGTTGCAACAGGATAGCACTAACAATGCTATACCAAAGTCAGTAGTCAAGTTAGAAGACCTTTATGATTTGAAAGATCGATTCAAAAGATCTACCAATTCAAAACTGCAAAGTTCAACTTTGAACTATGAATTAGTAAATCTAGGAACTGATACCAAACCACAAAATATAAACCTAGGCCTTGGCCTAGCTCCTGAAGAAAAATCAGCATATATTCGTCTCTTGAGACAATACAAAAGTGTCTTTGCTTGGAACTACGATGAACTCAAAACTTATGACACTTCTATCATCCAACATACTATTCCAATGATAGATGATGAAAAACTTATCCAACAAAAGTTGAGAAAGATCCATCCCAATCTAGAAAACTAGATCAAATCTAAACTCAATAAGTTACTGAAAGCCAAAATAATTTTTCCCGTTCGACATTCCAAATGGGTTTCCAATATGGTTCCCATTAGAAAGAAAAATGGAGACATTAGAATCTACATTGACTTTCGGAATCTTAACAAAGCCTGCCAAAAAGATAATTTTCCTTTGCCTCCCATGGAGAAAATACTGCAGGCAGTCGCGGGATCAGAGTTAATGTCATTCTTGGATGGATTCTCAGGATACAACCAAGTGTTGGTACATCCCGATGATCAATTAAAAACCACATTTAGAACCAAATGGGGAACTTATACATATCAAAAGATGCCCTTTGGTCTGATTAACGCTGGTGCCACATTTCAGAGAGCCATGGACATCGCATTCAAAGGATTAGTTAACAAATCAGTGGTAATCTATTTGGATGATATAACTGTATATTCCAAGAAATTAAGTAACCATCTTAGAGATTTAAAACAAATCTTCCAATGTTGTCAAAGGCATGGAATTTCACTCAAACTGAAAAAATCCTTTTTCGCATTAAGTGAAGGAAAACTTCTTGGATTCATAGTGTCAAAATCTGGAATTCATATTAATCCTAACAGAATCAAGGAGATTTCCGAAATACCCCTACCTCACAACAAGAAATCCATGCAATCTTTCCTTGGCCATATTAACTTTGTAAAGAGATTTGTTCAATATTTTTCAAGAATCGTGTCTCCTTTACAAGCAATGATTAAAAAGAACTCAAACGTCAAATGGGGCCAAGACGAATATGAGGCATTCAATCTAATTAAACAAGTAATTGTTAACCCTCCATCTTTAGCAACTCCAAATTTTTCCGATCCTTTTATTTTATACTTTTGCCTCTGATAGATCATATGCTGCGATACTCACTCAAGAAAATCAAGATAAAGCATAAGCTCCAATTGCTTTTTTCAATTCCAATTTACAGGGGGTTGAGTTAAATTATTCAGATGTGGAGAAACAAGCTTACGTTGTTTTCAAAGCAATTAAATATTTCAGACCCTTTCTACTCAAAACCCATAGAAAAATCATAGTACCATTTCCAGCAGTAAGAAATATTTTAGTATAGAAAGATGTGGGTGAGAAAAGAGCCAATTGGGTTACTGTCTTACAGGAATATGATGTAGAAATCAAACCAGCAAGTATTGTAAAAGGTCAAGGTTTTTGCGAAATGTTGGCTGGAGCATCACTTATTTCTGAAACACCATCTGCAGAGATACAAATGTACGAGGTAAGCCTAAACGATGTTGAGTCATTATACGTTGATATCATTTATTATCTAAAGAATGGATATGCTCCTTCAAACCTCAATCATGACAAGAAAAGAGCTTTAAGGTTGAAACTGAACAATATCAGCTCGTGAACAATGTTCTTTTTAGAATAAATTATGATTATGTTCTCCTTAGATGTCTTGAGAAATCTGAAGCTGAAAAAGTCTTACAGGAACTCCACAATGGGCCAGCAGACGGACACTATGTTGGAGACGCTACTGCACATAAAATCCTACGCACAAGCTATTACCAGCCCACATTATTCAAAGACTTGCATAACTATGTAAGGAAATGTCAAGTTTGTCAAACCGCTGCTCGGAGACAAAAGAAACCATCATTTCCGCTGCAACCAGTCAAAATTGAACAGCCTTTTGATCAATGGGGATTGGACATAATAGGTGAGATCGTTCCTCACTCTTCTAAACAGAATAGATATATCCTTACAGCAAAAGATTACTTTACTAAATGGGTAGAAGCAGTTCCACTCAAGACGGCTAATGTTGAACATATCATCGAGTTCATAGATTAGTTCATAATCACCAGGTTTGGGTTGCCTTATGCTTTAATGTTTGATAAAGCTTCATATTTTTCTGGTAATGCAATGACTAAATTTGCACTCAAAAGGGGTTTCAGGTTTAAATACTCTGCCAATTACTACTCACAGGGGAATGGGTTAGCTGAATCTACAAATAAAAACTTAATCAAAATTATTAAGCGAACCATTGACCAAAATCACAAAAATTGGCACAATTCTTTAATATATGCTTTATGGGCAGATCGAACGAATAAAGCCTCCATCGGCACTTCTCCCTTCAATTTAGTTTATGGGAACGAAGTGGTTCTTCCAACTCATTTGGCAATTCCCTCTTTGGCCTTAGTTCAGTATATTGATGAAGCACCAACTTCTTCTTTACAACTAAGGCAACTAGAAATAATTAAATTAGAAGAACAACGAGAACAAGCAAAAATAACTCATGCTCATCATCAAGCATTAGTAAAAGCCTCTTTTGATTCAAACATGATATCCAGAAAAGACTTTCAGATGGGAAATCTAGTTTTAAAATGGGACAAGGCTCATGAGGAAAAAGGGAAACATACAAAATTTCAACAAATGTGGCTTGGCCCTTTCCAAATCACAGAAGTCATAGGTCCGTCCACTTTTATGTTACAAGATTTAACAGGAAAAAGAGATTCTTTACCTGTTAACGGACAGATCCTCAAAAAATATTTTCCATAGGAGATCATTCTTCTATTTTGTAGCTTAGTTTTTATTTCCATAATAAAACCAGTTGTAAATGGTTACATTTGAGATTTACGAAAAAGACACAAATTCTCAGGTTGATTTTGTTTTTTCACTTGTATAAATAGAATTCTTTTAGAAAATTGATCATTATTATTGAAAGATACTGTTAAAGGTTCTAGACCTAGAAATGATACTAGTTTCAACTTTGTAAAATTTTGATGAAAAACGACCTTTAGTGGGAAATTGTTGTATATCAATCCAATGAAAGGTATCAATAACAAAACAAATATTCTTTGTAGAAAAGCTCTTTCCAAAAACTCTACCATTGTCGTCCAGAGCTATCTTAAGGAAACAATGACTTCCTCCCCACCTAGGAAACTACAACGTTCAGAGAATAATCCAATAATACACTTTAACTTAAAGAGTAAGAGGTCTCATCATGAGCCAGCTTATCATGATCATAGATATTATAGCTTGCTGACTTTGCCAATACTGCATACCACAACAGGGCAATGACTCAATATTGTTGCAATCAAAAGACAAGGGTCTCATCACGAGCCATCTTGTTCAGCAAAGTTATAAATCAAGTGAATGACTGTGTCATAAATTGGCTATCAAACCAAGACATTGTTCTTTAAGGGTAAAAAAGAAAAACGAAAGCAATAAGTGTGGATATGGATTTCTCTTTGAAAATTGTATATTTCTCTAAGTAGGATACAGGATCATTACTGGGTAACAGGTAACCCTGTCGAGGCTATAAATGCCTACTGGCAACAGAGGCTCTACCTACAACAAATGAGCATATTTAAAAAATTAATTTACAGATAAGGATTTGTTTTTATCTTTATAAACCAAGTAATGGCTGATGTAGATACAAGGACTAGCTTAAGGGAGTAAATAATCAAAGTAAAAATAGAAGAAACAAAATATCATTGATAGGTAAAAGCATAATGTACTTTGTCTTTCTATAATAAAGTTTAATTTTCTGGAAAAATTTTCTGTTTTGGAAGTTTAGAAAATTCAAAAGAAACGCAGAGATAACTGGTTCTTCCAAGTGAATCGCCAATTGTTGTGGCCAGCAACAACCCCCCTTCTTATTTAGCGTTATTACTAATACTAAATAAGTGGGGGCCCTTAGTCAAAAAATTTAAAAATCAATTAGTTCTTGTATTTCCTTTTTTTAACAAAACTTGCCATCATAAACTTCGGAAAATACCCTTGAAAAATCTAAAAAAGCTTAAGTTTTATGATAAGGTAAAATAAAATCACTCCTTAAGAAATATCGCATCGCAAAAAGGATAGTGCAAACCTCCTTACAAACGGAATTCTAAGAATGTGAGATCACGATGTGAAACTTCATCACATCGCATGCATTAAAGACCACTTACGCTGAATAACCTCAAACTACCGATATGCGATGGCGCATATCGCAAATCGTATTTCACCGGAAACATATTAACGGATAATTGTCATAGGTCGCGCTCCTGCGATGTTGCAATATTGCGACAGATCGATACTGCGATAAAGTGATAAAGCAATGTTACGATCTGCGACTCAACGATGTGCAATATTGCGAAGCAAATCGTAAAATCGCTTCGTCGCAGATCCTTTCGGGCTTGTTGTTCAAGAAAGCTTTTTTCCATAAACCGAGACATGGTTATGCGCTTTAATGCTAATTAATGAGTTAGTTGTCAGTTGTTAATGAAATATGGTTTTGTGCTTATTGAAGAGCCAGTTCACGTAAGGTGGTATATTTTATATGTCTTCAGCATTTAAAGCTTTCCCGTCACCTTTCATTATCATTACTCTCACCTCACTTGAAAATTGTAGGAACGAAGAACAAAGAACTATACAAAGTAGTATACAGGATATTATGGGGAAGAAAGGCAAAGCTCCAAGTTCTGAAGACAAAGAAATGACGCCCTTGTATACAGACACTGCCTGTAACAGAGACGTTGGTATTACTACTTAGGAAGGCATGTATAATCTACTTGAGGAAGAGAATCCCAAAGTGATGGAGGTTACAGCTACTGCAGGCTCATAGGGGTCTTATGAGGCATCAGTTACAGATCTAGCTTGCTCGTTCTTGCACTGGATAGCGGCGAGGCCCAAAATTATTCCCTACACAAACATGGTTAAATGGGTACTGGACAGTTCTGACATCAAAAACAGACAATTTAAGACTCAGGGTCAAGGACTCATTGGCTCATTCTCTCCACAAGACTTGAACCTCATGTATCATTTACCAGAACCACAAGCGACTTATAACAAACAATTCATAGAGAAGTTTGCTAAAGAGAATGAAGACCTGGCAGAATGTACCAAAGACTGGTCAAGGAGAGACAAACCACTAAAAAGGGATAAACATGGTATGTATAGTACTGGTTCTCTCACTTCCCAAATATTGCTTTGTCGCTGCTATGCTCTGTAGACTTTTTGGAAAGCCAGACATTAACAAATTTTCATCTGAATGGCTACCATTATTGGATGCTGCCGTTAATGCTACTGGTATGGATTGGGCTAAAATATTGTCTGACAACTTAGCCATAGCCATTTTAAATTACTGGTCTAAAAGAACTGTTTCTCAAAGAATTTATCCCCCTTTCTACTTATCGGCATATGTGATGGATGCAATTTGTTATGTTTCCAAGTTTCCTTTAATGGGTTGGAAAAGGACGACTCAAGACCCCTTACCCATTCACATTTATCACAAATAATTGTGGGATTCTAAGTTCACTCCATATTTCTACAAGATTTGTCATGGAATCATGTTGCTCCTGTACAAAATGTTGTATGATAAAGATGCTCCAATATTTGCTCCTAAAGTAGAAGTAGATATACTCCCTGTCGCGAGATGGTTTGGAGAAGAATAATTTACATATGTCAGGGTATTCAGAAGTCTCTCTTCCCCTCATGTCTTACCTTTGTATGTTCCTCATAAACTCATGGCACGAGAAATTGCTTATCAAACCTGTGGAGAAGGAGGTTTGACTAAAGATTTGAAGGACAAAAAGAAATCTATTTGGCCACAATTTCTTGTAGCCTGTGGGGCCTTTTCACTATTTGATTTAGGTCATGCATTCAAAGAAGTAAACAATATAACATGCCTACAATTGTTTAAATTTCCAAGAAGACCATTCGACCCTCACGATATTGCTAAGAATTTCACTGTTGCAGTCAAAATAAAGGTGTTTTCTAAAGAGGATGATCTTTTTGATAACATGTTCCAACAGAAAAGTACGCTTAAAGAAGTTCTGCATTCAGCCCAAACGTGATTCCCTCCAGCAAAATTTCAGCAATTCAAGATATACAGGGAGAGGAGGTTAGCTAATATTCCTTTGGAAAAACTACGCTTAGAACCCATAAGGGAACCAACTCTGAGTATCAGTCTCAGTGGAAGTTCAAGCACAGACAGATCTAAATCTAAGTCCCGGAAAGGAACATCAGAACATTCTAAGAAATCTGAAAGTGACCATGGTAAAAGTGAGGGGTCAGTAAGGGATACTGCCCAGTCAAAAGAGTTCCCACATCAACAGGTTTTGACCTCTCCATAGCTAGATCCTCCTCCTCTCATCATCCAGCCACCATCAATTAGAACCGAGCTAGATAAAGAATGGGAGACCTTCAATGATTTAATCAATATTGAAGGGCAGATCACAAAGACACCTGTGAGTAATATACAAGCAACAAAATATATAGTCACAGGTACAATTAGCAATGTATAAGAAATGGAACATATTCCCATTACCCCGTCCTCTGAACTTATGCTCAAGATAGAGGAGATTCCTCCCCTTGATGTATTTTATAGTCCACAACACAAGGCAGTAGTAAGAAGACAAAGGAAGAAAAGAAAATTGGAAAACGTGCTTTCTCATGATGTAGAGCAATTAGACATCCTATGGCAAGATCCTACCACTGATCCCACTGAAAATCTCACCAAATTATCTCAGATCGCAGGAGCATATGCCTCTATGACCATTGATAAAGCATCTGAGGTACAACAATTGCAGAAAGAGAAGGAAGACCAGATACAAGTTTTGCAGCAACAGTTACAACAAGCCAACACCAACAACGAGGCACAGAAACAACTTGAAAGATTATAGCAGGACTTCCAACAAATGCTACCAGAATAGTTTGGCTGAGAGAGAAAAACAGTGACAAGATGTGCAAGAAATGCACAAGGATGATCCTAAGCTTACAGAATTCATCACAGAATCCATTTCCTTAAACGATCAACTACTACAGCAACAGGAAGCATTGTGCCAAAGAATATCACAGTGGAACTCGTATTGCGAAATAAGTGATAAAATCACTAATCAAGTCATAGACTTACGACATGATTATGATTTAATTGATAAAAGAGTTACTGAATATTTGGCTTGGAAAGAAACAGAGGATGGGAAAAGAGCAGTCGCACCAATAATCAACGACAATCACAAAGAAATGCTCTTTAACAAATGGGATGCACAAATCAGGTAAGCAGAGCAAGCGGTAGAAGAAGCAGCCACAGCAACAAACAGCATTATTGATTGCATAAATGAAAATTTTCATACAACAAATCTGATTGCAGAAACCACTCCAGGGTATCTGCCGAAAGCACAGCAATTGCAAACAGGCTGGAGACAGAGGGCTCAAGAAAAGGTGGAATCAATCAAAATATTAACTAAGTTGAATTGGGATTCTTACTAGACATATTTGGTAAAACCACATAGCCAGTGTATGACTCTCAAATGTGTCATTAATTATGTCGAGAAGATGGCGCTAGCTCTTGTCGATTCCGTTTTCACTGGACAGTTAAAGTCAGAAGTCGGCCAGCCAACTCTTCTCAAGCAAATGTTGTGTTAGCCTCCTGCTATAGCAGGTTACTCATCTTTCATGATTGAAATTTTTACATGCCAAATATGTCATATTTTGCATACTGCAATTTTCCATATTTGCTACACAGGCCAAAGAAAGATGTCATGAAAGTGTGCTAGTCAAAGTTCATCTGTTGCATTCCAATTTTGAAGAGTTATTCCGTTTTTGTACAAATCTCAGTCAAAGGGAGGTCCAAACAGCTTAATCTTGGTCTCCCTAGGTTTCAATTTCCTGTTGTAGAATATAGAGAATGAATAATCTGTCCAGACAGCTTAATCTTGGCAGATTTTAGATAGGTAGAGAATCAAAGGAGCCCAATTGCTTAAACTGGGCCCTTGGAAGAGATAAGGGTAGATTTAGATAGGAGGGTAGTCAAAAGAAAAAGAGGACAATTAGGGTTTGCTAATTCAAGTGCACCCAATTCAAGTGAAGAAAAAATGTTAAGATTATTAAGCTAGGTAGGTAGTGTGAGGTTGCAGAAGTAAAGATGCTATTACCATTTGGCTTATCAAAAAAGGCTCATCTCTGTGTAAGTTGGCACCTTGGCAGTTGATTGGAAATACAACAAGGAAGCATGACTAATTCCACTTTCATTTCCCCAAAAAATCATTTAACTAACATCCCCCTAAGCACCTTGGGATCTCCCCAAGCAGTCCAGCCTCACTCCATTTCTTATTAAAGCCAAGTTGACAGCTAAGTTGACTTAGTGTAAAGAAGCCACATTTCTTGTGTAAAAATTAATCTTTGCAAAATCTGTTCATTTCCTTATGCTTGAGTTTCTAATCTTTAAACTTAGCATGCATACATCCCTTGTCATTTCTCAGAACTCATATTAACATCTAATCCTATTATATAGCTCCCTAAACCATGTTTCCCAACCCCTACTCTAAAAGAGACTATATAAAAACCCCAATAAATACTAAATATCCCACCCCTTGGCAATTATAGCCAAATAGATTAAAGTCGGGAAACATTGGGTCCACTTGGGACCCACTGTTAATCCCTCCGCATTCACTCGGGATTTATTTAACTCTTGGTTGAATAAATAACCATATTAACCCTCCCCCGCTTCCCATTTTTGGGGTTTATCAATATCCGATTGATAAATAGCCGAAACCTAAAATTATTTTAACCTTAACCTAAAGTTGAAACCCACCCGCGGCCTCAAATGTTTCATGGTTTAACGCGCGTGCATTTGTGCTAAACCTCGATCATCTTCCCCTCCTGTCTACCGTTGGATCAGCCTTCCCAGATCCGACGGCCCTCGTGCATATCGGGCGCCCTTTTGCGATGGTTCGTTAGCACCCGATGTCCGACGGTTTTACTGTCGTACACCGGGATAGCTGGCGCATCCCATTGCATCGGGCCGCCCCTGAAAAATACCACCTCCGTACCAAAGGCAGTCTGATGCAATCCAAAACTGCCCTTTCCTCGCGTGATATCAGCGCCGCGTCACCTTGCCACATCGCCTCCACCTCACCCTTTCCTGCCTGCGCCTTGCTGACATCACCCGCCACCATACTGTACTTGTGTCATGTCACCAGCTAACATCATCAACCTGCCATTGTGTCCACTGCCATGTCATCATCCACGTCAGCCGCCACGTCATCTTCCGTACCCGCTACCCGACAAAAAATATGTCATGATGACGTCATCCTGGGAAAACGCCAAAAACCCCAAAAAGCGCCAAAATTCTGGAAAGTTGAGTTAAAAGTCGTGAAAAAAGACTATTTTAGTTCATTTCTATTTTTCACTATGAAAACAACGTGCATGCGGTTTTCCGTTATTTCACACTCCCGAGACTTCAGCAGCTAGTCAACCCGCAAATTCGGCACCGTGGTTCGTCTCAGCAGCTCAATTTCTACCTGTCAAGTGCCTTTGGTGTCCTCATAATAGGTATTTACCCGATTTTATACCCGAAACCCTGTTTTCATGCTTCTCTGTTCAAAATTCTGAAAAGAACTCGCTTTTGGATTCTAAGACTACTCCCGCCAATCATCCATTACCTTGCACCTATCATTTGAGCTGGTCATTCCCTATAAACTTACAGCCTGAGCTAATTCCCTCTGTCAAAGGGTTATTCCTCCACTCTGTTCGTTCATGGTCGCCCGTGAAATACTGAAATCTCTGTGTTATTAAGTCAAAGCTGCCCAAGTATCTTATTTTTCATTGGTTCTAGCCTATTTTTCTAAAAGGTAATCCTTAATTTCCTTTCCCGTCTACAAGCTTGTGCCCCTCAGGCGAAATCCGGATCCCATCCTCTCAGCATTGTGTCGAGTGCCCACTGAGCCTCTAATTTGACCCATTCCTGTGAAAGCATCTAGCTGGAGTGTTGCCACTCTTCTGCCTACCATGGACTCTATACTGTGAGGTCCATCTAAATAACAAATCAGTAGTTGTACCCGTCGTAGTGTCTACAGAGCCTCAATCTCTGCCTCCTATTGCTATTTCGCCTCTATTACACTCAATCAAAACAATACAAGATATGGAGGCCCCAGTTGCCCTGAACATTGCTCCTCTGAATGCCCCACACATGGACTTAGAGTGGATACCTCTAGCAGATAGAGACTTCCAAATTGAGGACATGAGGGGCCTTATTTCTCACCTTCAAACAGTCTTCCAATTCAAAAACAGTTATAAAAATAATACTGATCTCCTGGGAATTTGGCAATCCAGTATGCCTATCTACTACCTCCCACAAGTCAATGTACTGCCTGATTTTATCCATCTCTGTCATTCACGCTATGAACCCACTCTGAGAGCAATCCTCAGCCCAGATGAGTCAGTGTTGTTTTATATCACTCCTCAATCCATCAATCAAATGTTGAACTATGAGCCTCCCCAGTCCTTGGTTCCTCTCACCCTGATACATCTGATTGATGGCAGTCTAAGGCTTTCTAAGGCAGAGATATTAAGAGTTAATCAGTTTTTCACGATACCAAAATATTAGAGTGATCATCCTCCACCGTATCATCAGGTTTCATTTAATGAAACAGGCAAGCTCATGGTGGATATGATTTCCTACATCTTAGGGTGCAAGACAGGAGAGTTTGTAGATGAAACAGTGTTCCAGCTATTAGCAATATTTACCCCAGGGCAGCCCCCTGCTATCATGTATGACTATGCCACGTTCATAGCCAACAAAATACATGAGCAATTCATGATGATGGACAGGGAAAGAGTTTTCAAGTACACCTCCTACATTTACCATCTGTTGCTCTACTATCACCCTGATAGTTTCAAAATCCCTCTCATGAAACTTGATTCAAGAGGAGAGAGGAGATCTGTAATCTTTTGGACTTCAGTTTTTCATAGAGTTCACTGTTCGCCCTATACATATTGTGAATTCATTGACCTCTTTATCTACCCAGCTACTTTTTTGTTAATGGAGACTCCTCCTCCCAGACTTACTGCTGAAATGCAAAGAATTTTACATCTTTCCAAAGAGTACAGCATTGGGGATTGGTACTTTTACCAAAACCATACAGTAATCAGGATTTATGGGAGTCAGTTGTCCCCCTATAAGCTACCAAGGTATGTTCCCATGAGGCTCTTTGCCTTGGAATACTTCAGACAGTTTAGTCATGCAGACCTAGTTCACTTCCATGGCAAAAACAAGAAGGCACAGTTGAAAATTAGACATCAACTGGGTCCCTTTGTTTTCAACAAAATGGAAGAAGCCCGGAAGGATGCAGATAAGATGTTAAGAGAGGAAATGTTGTTAAACAAAGCTTCTACTAGGCACCATATGACCCCTAACACTTCATAAGCTTTAGGAGAATCAAACACAAGCTTTCAGGGTATGTGCACCAGCCAATCCCTCACATTGAGCAACATGCTAATTTACCAGAATGGGTAGAAGGTTCTTTAGATGATGAACAAATTTCTGAAGAAGAAAAAGTGCAAAAAGAAATGAAAGAAGTTGAGAAGAGAATTGACATGGAATATGTTGCACAGGTCCCCTTCATACAGCCACAACCAGTGGGAGCAAGCACATCAACTGCTACCTCACCACAACCAGCTAAGGGAGCCATATCGTCAGCACAAAAGGACAAAAAAATAGAGCATTCTGAGGAACAGAGTACAATGGAGGAGCAGCCTTCTCTGAATCTGGAGAGAGACCAAGAACAAAGTCCCTCAATGCAAACAAAAGCACCTGAAATTCCTGTGCTGCCAACTCCTCAACATGAGGAAAGAGGTAAGAAGAGGGACCAAGCAGAGAATACACCTACAGGTACATCAACCGACCAGCAAGGAGAGAAAAGACAAAGGTTAAATCCCTATGTCGAAGAAGAGATCACAGAAGAAACTCTTGGAAACTTAAGAGGTGAGGGGACTTCAGGGAAGCAAATCCCTCCTATTCTAGAGACATCGGCCAGCTCCTTCCAGCAGGAGCACGACAGACAACTAGGCGGGGAGGTTTCATCCTCCAAACAGCAGGTGCAAAAGGGCTCAGACATTAAAAGGGCATTTACTGAAATCAAAGCTAGGAACGAACCAATAAGATTCCAGTTGTATAATCAACTGCTAAGGATGGCCCCAACAAATCAACAGAGGCTGATGGCAGCCTATGACATAGAAGCAGGGAAAATGACTTTAAGTCACTTCAGACCCACCGTGCAGCAACCACAATCAACTGCAGACTACATAAGAACCATCTGGAAGTCCTTTCCAAGGACATACACCCAATAGACCAGATTGAGCTGCATAAGCAGACAGGAGAAATGGTGTACTCAACTCTGGAAGATAAGGCTCTACTGGCTCATAGATTGCAGAACTCTTTGTACAATACCTCTGCCCAGCTAGAGCTAGAAAAGGCCTCATCATTGGCCAAAGATAACAGAATAAAATCCCTGGAGGAAATTATAATAGAAATGGGACATGACCCCAAAGACCCCAAAGGCACACAAGCCTTGATCAGGAAGAAAGAGGAGGATATAGTAGCCCTCAGAAAACAAATGAAATTATTCCCAACCCTACATCCTCAGACTACAGAAGTAGCAGAGCAGAAAGAAATGGAGGACATGTACACCTTGCTTATGAAAATGAATCAGAGAATACTGGACACGGAGAAAGCACTAGAAGAAGCTTTACAAGGGAAATAGCCTGAGTTGGCCTCACGACCTCCTCTATTGGTTCCAACGATCTCGGTTCCTCATCCAGCAGTTACAACAACAGCACCTCCACTAGCTTCAACTTCAGCAGCAACCACATCAGCAAACACAGCAGCAGTAGCACAAGAGGCCAATCTGGGCATGGAGGCCATGATGAAAGAGATTAAGGCCCTCGAGTTACAAATGACAGAAATGAAGGAAACTAAAGAAAAGCTAGCTAAGATTGAAGCCAGCTATGATAAATCAAAGATTTCAGTTGCTGAGAAAACCAGGGAAATAAAGGCCCTTGAAAATAAGATAAAGGCCTTGGAGAAAGACCTCACTCTCCATACAACCCTGACTCAGATCAAAACAATTGTGTGGGATAATATTGGCAAAGCTCTTGTTGATCAATGGACAGGGATTCAAACCATTTTTTACTAGATAGAGTTAATGGTAATAGCTCAGTACGAGACTCAAAAGGCCAGGGCAATATTGGCAAACAAGCCTGAGTTGGCGAATAAATTGATTCACTTTTTAAATACTCGTACTAGTGACCAGTTGATAGCACTGAACATTCAGAACAGAACGGAGACTATTGTGAGAGTCAAGAAGGTGCTAACCATGAGGAATTTTGTCCATACCATAGAAAGAAAGTGCCAAGAGATGCAAGCAGAGGTACAGGCCTTCAGACAAAGAATGGCAGATCTACAGAGCAGAGGTTTACCCAGCCTGGTCACCAGCACAGGAAAGCTGTTAAAGCAGGAGCAGTATGCATACAAGCTACATACTTATGTAAAAAATCAGATCACTGCCTCATCAAGAAACACAGAAGAAGCAATCCCTCCTACAAGGCAGACTTTGTATAATAAACTGGAAGATCTATTTTACATTGAACATGAAATAAAACATCTCTTTCCAGTATGGCCGACTTATTATACATATACAGAAGCTGATGAAACATTGTTCAAATTAAGAAAACATCAGTTACCACCAGAAGAATGGTGGCAAAGCTTGCTTCATATTTTAAAGTAATTTTGATTCTCTTCATATTTTGCCTGCATGAGCAAACTTCATTATACAGCTCTACCATCAGGAAATTCAAACCAGCAACGGATGAAATTAGTGCTAAAAAGCATTCAAACCAGCTAAGCAGGTGGCAGGTGACAGCACGCCCAGAACAGCTCATCAGCACAGCGGTCATCAACCAACTTTTGCAATCTGATAGTCAACGACAAGCGGGACACCTGTAGAGGCTCATAAAGCACATTTACTTTCTCAGTTATTGTTGTGAAATTTTTCTTCATAATAGTTATTGATTGTGTTAGAGTAGATGGACACAGTTAAGTCCAGATATTTCCCTATGAGATTATTTTGTAAATAACTCCTATATATACTGCTAGGGCAGATGTATTGAGGGTTGGTTGGAAGATTTTTGGTTTTTTGGTTGTGTAAATTGCTCCAAGAGAGACTCGCTTTGTGTACCTGATGATTTCTATAATCAAAGATTGCTGAAAGCTTGGAGAATGAACTATTTGATGCACTGCTAATGGTTTTGAAGAGTGAACAATTGAATTCTTGTGTTGTTTTATGAAACAATAAGTTTTTCTCATCTCTGTAATTTCAATTTCACATATGCTCAAGTCACGGAACAAAAGTCTGGTTTAGAATTTGCTTTGATGTACTCTACGCTCAGTTTTTGTGCCTTCTTAATGTTTTCCTCTTGATTTAGTCATAAATATGAATTCCTCATGGCTCATATTTACCTTAATTCACTTATGAATGACTGCTATTTAAGAATTCTTAGCTGCTCTTAAGTATGGTTCTTTCATGTTCCCTCTACTAAACTGATTGAGAGATCCTTTGCTGCCTCTCATTCCTTAGCCCTCAACCCATCTCCATTCAGCTTGGGTATTGTTTCACGAACAGCTACCTTGCTCCTCCTTTCTCTTGTGACCAAGAAAACGCACCATCAGTTGCACTCCATGACTCCACGCCCAATGGTTTGAAATTTATCTTACTATGCCTTGCCTCTTTTCTTGAAGATATCTTCCCTTCACCCAAACCTTCCTTCCACCCAAAAGCAAACCCACTGAACCCAATAGCTAGCCTAAAATCATCATCAACAAAGCTAAATCATTAAGAGAGAGCCCTCTCTGATTGCAGGTGGGCTAGAACCTGTAATCCAAAGATTGGTTTGTGGTTACCTCGGTCGTATCCCTTCAGGAGCTTAGGGACA
>APFE030589949.1:6959-22512 GCA_000404065.3 Pinus taeda | reverse complement strand
AATTTATCAAAAACTTGTCCTCAGAACATGCACTTTTGCACCCTCCAAGGAGGTTTTGATGAATGAATGGAACAAGATTTATTGATATCTGCATTTAATATCTGCTACTAATGTTGTACTTCTGTACTCTTCTTGGATGTTGGATTAAGAAGAGATAAATCATTATCTCTTGAAGCTCATGAGTAGAACTAGTTATAAATGGTACTTCTATCTCTTAACTATTTCTGCCTTTGTGTAAAAGTGATATTTATGTTGAGTTGTTTATATATTGATGCGTGAATGCCTGAGTTATCATTTGGCACTTTTGTACGGTGATAGCTATTTATTTATGCATAATGTATGAGTAGCTTATTATGCAATATGTTTTTCACAATTGTTTCGTCTAACTTTTTATACGAAGTGGTTTATCTCTATTGAATTCTTTTCTCATAACAGTTGAATGACCTTTATTACCAATTGTTATTTGAAATCATTTTAGATCACATAATGGAAGGATTACACCCCGCGTTAGTGTAGAATTAGATACTTCTGTTTATTAGAATACAATTGCATGTCATTAGATTAGAGTTAGAATTAGAGCATCTCACTTAGAAACTTTTAGAAAGGAAATATCAATTCTTCCCACACACACACATTTATTGGGAAACTGGTCCCATATCCCCAGTCGGACCCACTATACCAAACGGAAAAGGCGCTGCTAACCAAGGTCCGGACCGGGTGGGTATCCCCTTGTTGTAGACCCGATTTTCGGGGCTTCAACGTGTCATTAATAACTTCTTTGTCTCTTTTAATCAACTCCTCCTGTTCTACAATAATATCCATAGACTTCCAAATATCACACACGGATAACATCATTTCTATCCAAATTTGTTATTTGTCCCATGATAAACATTGAATATTGTTATAACTTCTCAAATATTGTTCTAATTTATTTTGTAAATTTGCATTTTCTTTATTTCGTCGACTAGGCATTGTCTGATTCATTTTTGTTCATCTCATCTCTATCCAATTTTTCTTTTAATATTTTGATCTCAAACTCCTTTAGTTTAAGAGAAGATCATTCCTGGGATAGAATTTTTGTAGTAATATATTTTTTGGAACCTATTTTTTTTGTTGGAATTACTACACTCTTATTTTTGGCCTTCTATTTTAACAACTCTTCCATCATTTCTTGCATTTTCTGAATCTACACGTTTTGTTCAATTAGATAGGATAATATAGTTTCCTTCTCCTTCTCTAATTCCCAAACTTCTTATGTATGGGGATGCTCTATTGTGGGTAGCTTCAACTATCTTCTAAGTTCTTGAATATCTCCATTTTTCTTCTTAACAATTTCTCGAGCTTCATCCACATTTTTGGATCCAAACCTAAAATTACAAGGTCTTCCAATGATTTGATCCTAACATCCTTCAACAGAGAAGAATTATTTTCCATTTTAATTTATGCAATAGTATTACTCAAAGAATTATGTAATCTTGATACATTTGAAGAAGAACTAGTGAGAGAGAAATAGATCATCTCAGTAGTTTTTCTATGCAGATCAATCTGATCTAGAGGATGGAACTATTTAGTATTGAAATATAGAACAGAAGTCTTATAATCTCCAACAACTATAGGAGAAAAAACTATAGGTTCAATAAATGCTAACTTAAATTCACCTTTTTCAGTATCAAGAGATGAAAGCAGCCTGTTTTTACTAGAAGAATTTTGCTTCCAGAACTCTGTATAATTTATTGCCTTAAAATCCTCATTCTTTTTCTTCATTTCCAAAAACTTTGAAAGGATGTTTTGATTATAAGAAGGAGGGGAAGATTGTTTTCTCCCTAGATCCAATTCTTTCATTCTAAAAACAGGCTCACCTGAAACAATAGTAGTTAGTGAAGAAATATCAGAAGAGACAGTTTCTAATACTACTCCCTCCATATTGTTTGTCTTCTTTCTCATGTATACTTTGAACTGTTCCATTTTTTACTATGATAAGATTTGATCTGTCCTCATAAGTTCTTTTTCTTTCATTGGAGGTGTAACCGGAATTTTATTTCCTACTGACTGCTCCACAATTTTTCTTTTGTCACTTCCTCCAATGTGTTTTCGTCCCAGGTGTCATTAGAAAACTTCTAAATCTTGGGCTCTGACAAATGAAAGTAAGGTGGGGATTTTTGCTAAACTCTGATGGTTGAAATTATCCCTGCGGGGTCATCTGGCCAAGTAACCCCCAATTTAAACTTCATTTGTGCCAATAATTGTTCCACTTCTTTGTCTATTGATATGTGATTCATTATAAATGGCCCTACATGTCCCTTCAGTTTAAACAAGGTATGTTTTTCTCTAGGTAAAAAATGCACTTGATCTAGATTGAGGCTTTGTCTTATGAATTCAAGGCAAAAATATGCATAGGAAAAAAAACTAGCAACTGATAAGGTGGAAGTTCACACCCATACAATCTAAATTTATGTAAAATGTTGGTACAAACAAAAATCACTAAGCCTTGTTTGTTCACTCAGCTACATAATCCTTTTTATTTCAAGTGAAATTATGGGAGTGCTATCACTAATAAATAAATTGTAGCATATGTGAAGAAATTTGTTCATAAAATCAATGAAGAAAAATTTCTCAAAATTCCTTCTAACTAGGGACATCCAATGAATCACAGACCATTGGTTCCCTTGAAGATCCTTCTTTTGCAAGTGTATTGGGAATCTATCTTATTGTTAATATAAAAGCAAATACATCAGGACTAATTGATATTTAAAATATTTTTCAACTCAAAATTTAAGAAACTGGTCATGAATGGCCTCAGATAAAAACTAGCTGAAATTTAATAAGATTGTGGTTTCTTATCATGACAAAACGTTGACAAAAAATCTAGAACTACTTCATCCACTTTATCATCACTCTATTACCATAAAATACAACATAAAATGGATATGATTTGTCTTGAAACTTCTCGAAACATTTATGAATGGTAAGGCAGACTGAGTAGGAATACCATTCCCTTCATTTATGAATAATTAAAAAATAGCCGGTCATTTTTCAAAAGTTAACTTCTGATATATTTCCAAGACAATTTCACTAGAGAATGGGTGCAAAGAGTTGGGAAAAGATATGCACAGGGTTTTTGAAATGGACTCAGAAGTTACAGAAAATAGGTTTTTACTATTTTGAGCAATTATGGTTTTCTCATTGGATAAGTACCTGTCCGCACACCATACTACAAATTCCAGAAAAGGATGAGTTTGAGGAAATATAAAATGGGGTAAAAAGGACTCCTATGGAGGAAACTCGTTGCTATTATCTTGAAACTTTTGGGAAGCCCAATTCTGCAATTCCTATAGGTCAAACTCTGAGTTTGTATCTTCTATTTTGCTTTCCCTATCAACTAAGGGGAAATTCATCAATTTTTTGGAGGGTTTCAGCTTGAACCTGAGACTCTTTTCCTTTAGTTGAACTCATTTCTAACTATCAACTTGTAGCAAGGAGCAAAATTACCTATAAAATGTACCACATGTTGTATTTTTGTGTTGTCGTCGACGCCTTTCTATAATTCCGCACTTTGATTCTCTGTGTCTGGAAACTGAAGGAAAGGTGAGAGGGGACAAAAAAGGTGGGAGAAGTTAAATTATGAACGGGAGTGAGAAAACAGTGGAATGAACATTTGGATAAGAAGCATATTTATAATTAAATGGTAAACGGTATTCAGAATTAAATGGAAAATGGTCAATAAAATGGTGGCAGGAGATATTTATTACCGAAAATTGGGAATGGTTTTTTGCACAGGGGGGAGGTGGTAAGTGGTAATGAGTGAGGGGGTTGCGCAAATCATATGTCACTACCTCGCCGCAAAATCCGCCCCCCCCGGCCCCCATTAAATGTTGAGCAAGTGGGGGGGGGCAATAGAACAAGAGTCTTCCATCACCAAGGCATCAATTGGTGCCAATAGAAAATGCATAATAGTTAGTGTGTGACAATTTGACATTTTATTTATTAAAATAAAACAAAATAAGATATTGTAGCATTATATATTTGCACACAAACTATTACAAAGTGCAATAAAAACATATTTTTTTGAAATTTTAATCAAAATTTTGAAATTTTCAATGTAACAAGAAAATGTTATAACACCCCAAGTTTTGGTGTAGTGTTGGGTGGCAGAAACACCTCTTTGGCTGACTACTTTCAAGCTTTGAAAATCAAGATGAAATGGCTTTCAACCCCCTCAATTGTTACAACGTCTATTGTTACAACGTCTATTATTACAACATTCGTTGTTACAACGTCTATTGTTACAACATCCAATGTTACAACATTTGTTGTAATGATCATTGTTTCAAGAGTTTCAAGGGTACAAGTTGTTATAGGATCAACTTTCACAACAATTTTAGCATTTTCAACAATAATAGATGTTACACCATCAATTGCTACAACATTATTAGCATATTTAACATTGACAAAAACTTGGCTCAAAGAATCCCTATATCTCCCTTTTTCTTTTTGTGTGTGTGTGTGTATTGACTTTTATTTTTTTAAGACAATGAAAAAATAGCTACAACACCACCTTTTAAGAAAGCATTCTATAAATTGTTGAAAAGTGGTGATACTACTGGATTGAAGGGATATGAATGGGTGTTAGGACATCAGCTATTATAACATTTTCAGCAGATTCAACATTGACAATTTTTATGGCATCTCTTGTTACAACATCTGTTGTTGCATCATCCGATGTAATGGTCATTTTTTCAGCAGTTTCAACAAGAGCAGTTGTTACAACATCAGTTTTTATAGCAGTTTCGGCATTTCCAATAGTAATGAGTGTTACAGCATCAATTGTTACAGCATTTTCAGCAGATTTAACTTTGACAGTTGTTATGGCATTTTTTGTTACAACATTTTCTATTAAAACATCCTATAACAGCCCCACCTCTGGTTCTATCATAAAACGCATTGTAAATATTTTTTACAAATATTTGAAATTAAGAAAAAGGAACTGGGTCAAAGGGACAAAGATTCCAGAGTTGGGGAGGAGGATTTCTCACTTGGGAGTTTAAGGTTTTCTTTTGGAGAAAATCTGAAATGTTTGGCACAACCATTAAAGTTGGTTGTTGCATGAATTAATAAACTGGTTCTTAAAATTTAATGAACTACAAGGAAGCAATAGGGGATTTTTTAGGTATAAAATGGGCCTCCTAAGGAAATTATAAAATAATAGTGGAAATAATAAAATAAGATTAGATTACATCATCAATTTTAGAGGGAAAAAGGACAAAACTATGTTTTCAACTCGATTTCCAACTTATCTCCTTATGAGTTTACTCAAATTTTGAGCAGAAACACTTGTTGGATGCAGAATTTGATTCCTCATCCAAGGAGTACCCATGTTGCATACTTTCAATGGGCCCTCCTACACGAAAAATGAGAAATACATGAAAAACGTGATTGCAATCACATTTTTTCATGTATTTCTCATTTTTCGTGTAGTAGGGTCCATCGAAAGTATGAAACATGGGCATTCCTTGGATGAGGAATTAAATTTTGCATCCAACGAGTACTCCCACTTGAAATTTGAGTAAAAACTTAGGGATATAAGTTGAAAATACGAGTTGAAAAAGTAGTTTTATTATTTTATTATTTTTAATCTTTGTACTTTTTTACTCCAAAAATAGTGAATCATCACCCATGGTTGACATCATCATCTTGAATCCTATTGGTTCTTATAAAGTTTATTTTGGTTTTACATTTTTCTTAGGAGTCCCATTTTAAACCTCAAAAATCCCCTAATGGGTACACAAGCCCATGCACTTGGGAACCTTCACAAGGAAAAGGGACAAGAAACTAAGAGGGGAAATATGCAGTACAAAAAAGCAAGATCGAAGCATTAAATGTGAGCCATGAAAAGAAGGCAAGGCATGGTATTTGAATTCATGTTGAAGGAGAGAGGATACACAATTTGAGCAAGAGAAAAACAGAGAAATTTGGTTTGATCAGCAGGCAGCATAGAACAGGAGAGAAGAGAATGGGATTTTCTCTTAGTTTCCCTGGAGGCTATGGGTTGAGTTGCTAGTCTCTGGAGCCATGTAAAAGTGTTGGGTTCCCTGGAGATTGCGGGTTGAGATAGGATCTGTGGAGTGTTGTAACAGCTTAGGTCCCTGGAGGTTGTGGTTGGGATGTAATCTATGGAACCTTGTAATAGCTTGGGTCCCATGGAGGTTGTAGGTTGAGATAGAAGGCTCTAAATCCATGGAAAACATGGGAAGAGGTTAATCCTATAGCATCATCAAAAGAAGACTTGATTAAAGACCTTGGTTACTACATTACTATTACAGTGGATCCTGGACTACTTAAAAGGGATTGAATCATTATGTATGCACTCGGGGTGAGGCAAGAACCTTTAGACTCCATATGTTGATAAGGTTGAAGTGTCAACTAGTGGGATTGAGGAAGAAGCCCTCTAGATTCACTATTTCTGTTGGAAGTTGGTGTTCTAATCCCTTAAGAAAGCACCCCCTCAAAATCTAGAATATGGCTCAAGGGTGACAGCTGCAAGTAAGTGTGGCTTCCACCTTCTATGGTTGGGTGGAGATTCCTAGTCCCAGACTTAGTTGCCATGCAACTTTAAAGATAAGTATTTGTTTGTGTTGCTTAAATATTAACGAATGTATGATGCATTTCTGGTTGAAATGGTTTGGATTCTTTTTGGAATGTAACAACGTTGTTAATGTGATGAGCATGTGGATGCTTCTCTATGAAGAGATAGCCTTATAGCTATGATAAATAAATGCATACATAAACATGTCACACCTTTGAAATGAATAGTGTTGATAAACAAGTTAAACTAGTGTATGCAATTGTAATGGAATGAAGTGTTTTGTTAAATGTTCATTACCTCAATTCATAGCATATACTCTAGAACAAAATGTGTAATGTTGTATACAATAAACTAAATTGAGTCATGTTCTTGAACCGGAATCATGTCTTGGGGTAAATGTTCATTCATACTAATTAACAGCACATATGTAAGTAATACAAAGATGTCATGAAATGCCACAGACGGCAGAAGGATCCATAAGGATCTAGAATAAAAACTTGGAACATTAGGCATAGAGACCCTCTTTATTAACATAAAATAAGTACATAAGGCACCACCCACTTGGCAAGGTCTGTACATATACATGATGTTCCTTCACTATGCTATAAGCCCTTGAACCTATGCAAAAGGCATTGAGTCAACACTGGAAGGGTTATTCTCCCTTAGTGTAGGAATATCTTAAACCCATGCAGGCATGCTTCATCAACCTTCCATTATAAGCAACCTAGATATCTTCTAATTCATCAAGGTATAGTTAGCTCAACCCTAAAAGTATATGCATATCATCATGGAGCTCCTTACATGCCTTCTTTGAAGCCTAAAACCTTTGGAGTGTGGTAGGTGAGGTGGATACCTTTTAGGAGTTTACATGCAACTAGTGGTAGGTAAAGGTTGCATGAACACTTATGCCAACATGTGTGGGATTCCCTGTCCGAGAACGGGGAATGAAAACGGCCAGGAACTCCTTAGTGTTGGATTGGCTCAAGCTCAAGACAGGTATCACAATAGGGAACCTTAATAACCCATTTACATCGACACTGAGTACTAGCATTGATCTGAAGGTCTGCAGGACCTCAAAGACATGGTCGAAATAACTAGCTCAGGCAAATTATGGTCGGGTCAAGACTTTCTCTTACGAAGGTCATAAGGATCCCCATTTGATGCATTTCTTAAGGCAAGGTCAATATCCCTTATTCGAGTCATGGTAGAGATTGAAGGCAATCTCGATGCGGTGCGGGAGGGTAAGCCTTAAACTTATAATAAAAATTTGGAAAAACCTTGCACCACTCCAAACCCTAGCCATGGAGACACTTCATTGGCGTGACCTCATTTTTCCTTTGACACAATTGGATGAGGAAGTGATGACATGGACCAGAGGTACAAACCCATAATATTACCCCAGAGGATTATGTGGCGCAGATATGGGATCAACTAAGATGATGCCAGTCGGGATGAATTGGCTGACATGCAAGCCCAGAAGTCCTGCGATTCGTCAGAGGTGGACCCTCTTGATAGGTCGGTGACAGGCTAATGTGGTCAGCGGAGGTCATTGCATTCGATATATATATATATATAAGCATGTAGAGTAACAACTCTAGTTGTAAGGCCCTTATGACAAGTTGGGAAGTCAAGTAGAGTTTAGAGGAAAAAAATAAATAAATATGTTTTACCCCATTTCTCTCACAATATAATGGGTTGGGTGATGTTACACATTCATTTTATAGCATATGCTTCTCAATCCATCGTTACCTACATTTGTGCTTCTCAATCTTTCGTTACCTACATTTTTGCTTCTCAATTTGTTTTCTTGATCCCCCAAGTGTTCATGTAGTGTTGGGTGGCAGAAAAACCTCTTTAGCTACCCACTTTCAAGCTTTGACAAGAAAAAATAAATGGCTTTCTACCCCCTCAATTGTTACAACATCTGCATTTACAACATCCATTGTTACAACATCTATTGTAATGGTCATTGTTTCAAGAGTTTCAATAGTAGGGGTTGTTATAGCATCAGCGTTTACAGCAGTTTCAAAATTTTCAATAATAATAGGTGCTACATCATCAGTTGCTACAACATTTTCAGTATATTTAACATTGACATGCTATTATGGCATATATTCTTACAACATCCATTGTTACAGCATATGCTTCTCAATCTGATGTTACCTAGGTTTGTGCTTCTCAATTTGTTGTATTGATCCCCCAAGTGTTGGTGTAGTGTTAGGTGGCAGAAACACCTATTTGGCCGCCCACTTTCAAACTTTGACAAGCAAGATGAAATGGCTTGTTGTTACAACATCTGTTGTTATAGCATCTGTTATGGCATATGTTGTTACCTATGTTTATGCTTCTCAATTTGTTTCCTTTATCCCCCAAGTGTTGGTATAGTGTTGGGTAGAAGAAACACCTCTTTGGTTGTCCACTTTCAATATTTGAAAAGCAAGATGAAATGGATTTCTACCCCCTCTATTGTTACAACATTCATTGTTATGACATCTATTGTTACAGCATCCATTGTAATGGTCACTATTTTAGTAGTTTCAATAGTAGCAGTGGCTATAGCATCATCTTTTACAATAGTTTCAACATTTTCAATAGTGATGGGTGTTACAACATTTTCAACAAATTTAACATTGACATATTTTTATGGCATATGCTGTTACAGCATCTATTGTTACAACATCCACTATTACAGCATCTATTGTTACAACGTCCACTATTACAGCATCTACTTATCAATCCATTGTTACCTATGTTTGTGATTCTCAATTTGTTTTCTTGATCCGCCAAGTATTGGTGTAGTGTTTGGTGGTAGAAACACCTCTTTGGCTGCCCAATTTCAAGCTCTAGCAAGAAAGATGAAATGGCTTGTCGTTACAACATCTATTGTTACAACATCCTCTATTATAGCATTTGTCTTTGTAGCATCTTAATTGTAACTTATTTGAAATTTCATTATCGTACATTCACTTTGATATGATGTAATATGATTATTGTTTCATTTCATATGTTGTAAGATTAGATATATATAACAGAGAAATTAATTATTGTATGAAATAAATAATAACTTTTCATTCTAAATGTTTTCTTTGCAGAACAAGGATCTTCCAAAAGATATGAATGATCATCATCACATAGATCCAGTGTTGGTTTTGTGCATGGGTTTTGCACATGGTTTTGGGCATGTTGGCTTTCTTCCCATGGTATTTTGTAGATTCGGTCAAGGGAACTACAATTATGTTCTAATCCAATGTTAATGGATTGGGGTTTTTGAATGCTTCCAAATGTATATATATGTATTGTAACACTGAAAAGAACATAATGAAAAATCAATCTAGTAGTCCTAGTTTTGGGGTCCAGGGGAAATCTTTGTGTATTTGTTTTATATTCTCATCATTGTTTATTTTTTGTTTTTAGAATTCGTCTGTAGGTAATTTATGTACAAGGTTAAAACCTACATCCAGATCATGTTGGTTCTGATGTTGAGATGGCATATGATGCTCATGATGACACAAATACAGATAAAAATGAGGTCGGTGTTGATACAGAAGATGATGATCATGATGATAATCATGATCATCATCACAATGATGATGATGATCATGACGCAGTTGTTGGTAGCAGCTAGTGACATTCATGTTCATGTAGACTACATCATGGATCATTTTTTATATATTGTTATGATGTCGATTTTCATGGTTACTATCATATGTATCATTTCACGGCCTCCTGTACCATATTATTGAGTTGTATCTTTTGACATGTATCATTTCGACTTATATCATTTGGACATGATGTATCTTATTTACTTGTATCATTTTGTCTTACTTAATTCATCACTTTTATTTATATCATGTGTACATGATGTATCATTTTGACTCATGTTGACTATTAGACATGCATCATTTTCACATGTTATTTTTTTTAAAGGAACAGGTATATTCCTGTTAATCAAACTGGAATATAGCCAGTGCCATTGCATTTAAAAGCATCAAAATTTCGAGGGTCCTCCAAAATTACTCTGACCAATATCTTTAGGTATGCAGTGATGTTTTTTTCATGTTTACTACATCATTCTTCTTGTAATTTCTCCAAAATACCCCATTAATAATTACATACCTACATAACATAATATACCTATTACTATGAAATTAACTACCCCGTTCCCTCCACATTGTTCTATCTGAGTTCCTTCATAGTAGCATTGTCTTCTTCCTCATGTTGTAATGGTTATACTGCTCCTTTTTTCCCCTAATCCTGTTGCAACTCCTGCTGATCAGAAAACATCAGAGGGAGATCCCCTCCCTCACCAATCATCGTATCATGTTCACCATTATCACTAAGAACAAATATTTCTTTTAACACTAAAACAACTATAGTCTCCACATTGACCTCAGAGTTCTCCACCTTGTAATCAAGCTTTTCTATCTTAGATATGATTACCTCCACCACTGCTTGCATAATTTCAACATATTTTTCATACCTTCCAACTAACCTATTACTAGGGTGAAATGAGAGTGAGCCTCTAAAATTGTTTTCCCACATATCCTAGAGATCAACTCCTTGATTTCATGCTTGAACACTCGTTCAATCTCATTTGGGGAGCCACTAGCCCCATTTCCTAACAAGGAGTCCATCTCTTCGGCTCAAAAAGAATATATGGAGAGACATTGTGTGTGAATTAGGCACAACCATCCTCTTATAGCCATAATTAACTCCAAAATGATGATGGGGGGAGTCCCTTCGAGTTTAATGTTGTTCGCATTCATTACACACATTGTAAACAACTGTGAATTGATTGCTTCTTGGTATGGATCATAAACACTCACAGATGAACTAAGACATTCTTCCTCAACCACATAAATATCAAATTTGTCACTGCTAATCCTTAATTATCTGCAGATGACATCCCACCTGGCCACATGCTTAGAATTAATCCTCATGTTTAACCATATGTTGGATGAATGTGTTGAGAAATGGCAACAAGAAATTCCAATTTAATTTATCTCGAGTCTCCATGGCAAGGAAACTTTGTATGCTATGTGGAAAACATTAACGAACTTGTATCAAAATAGCATTGACCAAAGGAAATTGGCACTAAAGGACAAACTTTGGAAAATAAAATGGAGAAAGGCGAGACTATTCCAAAATACTTGACCAAATCCACTCAATGTCATGATGAACTTGGAAGTATTGGAATCTTGGTTGCCAAGGATGATATGGTGAGTCTTGCTCTTCTAGGACTCCTAAAGGGTTGGCATAGTTATCAGGACTTTGTCAATGGTTGAGAGAAGTTGTCAGATTGGGAATGATTGTGGTTGGATTTGATGTAGGAGGAGATCAAGGGGAACACCAGCGATGGCTCTTCATCAAAGACTAATGATGAAGATAACTATGCCTTACCGATTAAGGCAAAGAAGGGGAAAGGGAAAGCTTCCCATTCCAAATCAGATTCTTATCATGGAGGTAAGAAGAAATACATGATGAAATTTAAGTGCTTTTATTATCATGAGCTGGACCATTTTACTACAAATTGTCCACTCAATAAGTCTAAGAAGAAGTCCTCAGGAGGAGCGGTGGGTGAGGCTTTGGCCTCTCAATTCGAATTGTACTTTTCCCTCATTACACGCATGGTGTCATCAATGATGTAAAGTGTATGGTACTTAGACCGTGGAGCTTCATTCCACATGATTGGTGACAAAGAGTTATTTAGTGACCTGGAGGAGAAATATCTCCAGGTGCATATCGAGATGGGTGACGACAGGAAGTATAGTGTTACTGGATTTGGCACGATTACTTTTTAGAGGGAGCATGGGGCTCCACTCACCTTGAATAATTCTATGTATGTGCCCGGGATGAAGAAGAACTTGGTATCCATTTCCATGCTTGAGGATAGAGTATATGATGTGATCTTCTTGAAAGGAAAGGTGTTCCTTGGACACATAGCCATGGGTCAAGTAAAGAAGATAGGGATTCGGGTGAAGAATATCTATAAACTGGAGGTAGAGGAGTGTGCTACTTTGAGCACAAAAAATAAAGGGTGCAAAGCCCAGACATTGTCGAGTTGTGGCACAAGCATTGGGTCACTTGCATCATGGGGCTTTGAACATATTGCAGCAGATCTCTACTGGTCTTCCCAAAGGTACACTTGAGCAAGATGATACATGCAAGGGGTGTATTTTTGGAAAATACACCAAGTTTTCCTTTCACGACTGAGACAATCAAGCAAAGGTTATTCTAGAGCAATTCTATTCAAGTGTGTGTGGACCATTCTCGACAGCATCCACGGCCAAACATAGGTATTATGTTATATTTGTTGATGACTATTCTCATAAATGCTGGATATTTTTCATGCAGAAAAAGGATCAAACTTTCATAAAGTTTTGTGAGTTTAAAGCATTGGTTGATAAAGAGTTGGGAAACAAGGTTAAAGCTCTATGGAGTGATAACGGTGGTGAGTATGTCTCAAACAAGTTTAAGAACTTCGATACAGCAAAAGGGATTAAACGAGAGTTTATGGCACCCCATAACCCTCAGGAGAATGGGGTGGCTGAGAGGAAGAATAGAATCATAGTAGGGGTAGTGAAGACGATGTTGCATGATGAGAACCTACCACTACACTTGTGGGCTGAGGCATGCAACATAACGATTTATGTTCAGAACCGTAGCGCACATCAGATACTTGAGATGAAGACACCAAAGGAAGCTTATTCCGATAAGAGGTCAAATGTTGGTAACTTCAGGATTTTTGGGTCAACGGTATATTTCCATGTGACTAAAGATGCATGGAAGAAGCTTGAGCCGACAACAGAGTTGGGGATATTTGTGGGGTATACTGATACACCTCACAACTATCGAGTGTACTTGTCGACCAGCAAGATGACAGTGGTTCGCAAGGTTGTCAAAGTCAATGAGGAGAATGCCATGCGAGTTTCCTTTGAGAGGGAAATTGAGCTACATGCGGATGAGGAGCTTTTAACTCCTAAGCTTGAGGAGCCTCATATTGATGTGGAGTAACCACATGCAGAGGATCCAGAAGTGGATACATCCACTTAGGCAGAGTCTTCCAGAGAGGGAAGAAAGCACACTAGAGAGGTTGGCAGATTGTTAGATGATGCACGGGATAATGTGGGAGCACCCACTTCTCAGCGCAGGCAGAGGAGGTCACCTGAGAGGTACACTGGATACATGGCTCTTATGGGTGAATGTGTTGTGACAAAGCCATCTTCCTTTAAGGAATCAGTGCAGTAGTCGCTTTGGGTTGATGCCATGGTGGAGGAGTATGACTCCATAGTTTGTAACAGTGTTTGGGATGTGGTCCTGATACCAAAGAACAAGTCACTGGTGAGCTCCCATTGGCTTTACAAGGTAAAGCAAGCAGCATATGGTAGTGTGGAGAAGCATAAGGCTAGATTTTTGGCCTGTGGATTTTCACATGTAGAGGGGATTGAATGTGATGAGAAATTTTCTCTTGTTGCAAGGTACTTATCAATCAGATCTATATTGGCATTGTCAGCACAGATGGGCTGGTAGATACATCAAATGTATGTGAAGATAGACTTCCTTAATGGCATGATTGAGGAAGAGATGTACATAGAGAATCCTGAAGGTTTTGAGACCTTCAACCATGAGTCTCATGTGTGTCAGATCAAGAGAGCGTTGTATGGGTTGAAGCAAACACCCCGTGCTTGGTACACCAGGATAGGTAACTACTTCACTAGGTTGGGCTTCATGAAGAGTGAAGTAGATGTGAACCTGTACCACATAGTGGTGGAAGGTAAATTGTTGATCATTGTACTTTATGTTGATGATCTCATACTGACAAGTGATGATCAGTTGATCAAGTTGTGCAAGGAGGACCTTGCAAGATAGTTTCAGATGAAGGACATGGAGCTCATGCATTACTTTCTTTGCATGGAGGTATGGCATGGAGATGGGGAGTTGTTTGTTTCTCAAGGAAAGTATGCCAATGATATACTCAAGAGATTCTGCATGGAGAGAAGCAAACCCATGGAGACTCCTCTAACTAGAGGGAGGAGGATGTACTTCAGGGGAAGTAGTGGAAGTTATTGTTTTACAAGCAGCTTGTGAGTTCACTCACCTACTTGGTGAACACACGACCAGATTGTAGGTTTTAACCCTGTACAGAAATTACCTGCATACGAATTCTAGAACATAGAAAATAAACAATGCAAGAGCATAACACATAAAACACATATACACAGAGATTTCCCCTAGATCCCAAAAATAGGACTACCAGCTTGATTTTTCATTATATTTGTTTCAATGTTACAACACATATTTATACATATCGAAGCATCCAATACCATGGATCGAAAACCATCGCGTCCAAAACCATGGACCGAAAACTATCGCATCCAAAACCATGTGCAAAAATCATGCCCACAACCATAGGTAGGTCCGCCCAACCTAACATAGGGTCCAAAAGCAAAATTTTTGGTTACCTGCACCCCTCAAACCCCCTGTGACTCCCCTCGCTATGCAATCGGTGCAATGAAGGGGGGGCTCTGGCCCCCTTCTAACCCCCTGTTAACTACATGGGTTAGTCATGGAAAGAATATAACACAACCCAACATTCTCCCACTTGTTGTTTTCTTTCCACAAGGGGGCACAAGAGAGCTTAGTCATTTATCCAGCCCTACAACACCCATTGTTTCTCTACACCAAGAGAACTTCTCAGAGCTCACAAATTTTGTCAATGCATGTAAAGTATTCTTCAAAGTGTCCATATTTACCAGCAACACCTTTTTGTCTTCTATTATATCCCTCACAAAGTGATACTGAACATCAATGTGCTTTGTCTTTGAATGATATGCAGGGTTCTTTGCCAAGAAAACTGCACTTTGGCTGTCACAATCTATCCTTATAACTCCCTGGACTAACCCCATACTTGAACACAATCTCTACAACCAAACTGCTTCCTTTCTTGCATGAGTGGCTGCCATGTATTCT
>APFE030589948.1:11791-26204 GCA_000404065.3 Pinus taeda | reverse complement strand
TTCCTATTGTTCATTTTTTGTTCTAAATATAAATGATTTAACTGGTAAAAATAACAATTGAAAAGGAATATTGATTCAACCCCCCCACCCCACCTCAGTATTTCCAACAATTGGTATCATAGCCAGTACCTTCACTCAAAGCCTAACAACTTGAAGGTTGATGATTAGAACACAAATGGCGAAGCCAAGGAAGAAAGTCTCCAATCCTCCTAAAGATGTGTCTCCCTCAACCACCGAAATTGAAGTCAATCAATTTGTGATGGCTCCATTGTTCAATGGAAAATTTTATATATAGGAGGCAAGAATGAGGAATTTCTAAGGCATTGAAATCTGGAAATAAATGATTGTTGATAGCATGATGGATGGAGAATCCAAGGAGTACAATGCAAAATCAATGAAGGCAATATTGAATGGGCTACCCGATTCCGTAAAGAACAATTTAGGAAATCTTTCACCAACGAAGGGTATATGGGACAAACTTCATGACCTTCACTCAAAAGGAGAATTAACCATGACCACTAATCAAGAAGATGATGGAAACCAAGAAGGAAATCCAGAACCCATCATAGAAGCTGAAAATGAGAATGATGACGTCAAGGCTAAAGAAGACCTAGAAGATGAAAAGAATGAAAAGATTTTTAAGAAGATCTCCTCACTTAATTGATGGCTGCCACGGAATAGATTATCAATTTGAAAAAGGAAAACGAGGAACTTAATAAGAAAGCACTAGTTGGTCACTAAGAACAAACAAGGAATAAAGTTGACCTTGTCAAGCTTCAAGTACAAGAAAGGGATGAAGAGCTTGCCAAGATTAAGAAGGAATTTCATCAAAGCAAAAGAAAGCATCATGAAGAAGTCATATCCATGACAAATCAATTGGATAAAGAAAAGAAACGTGAAGATAACTTGTCAAGCCACCTTGAACAAAGGCACCAGAGCTTGAACAAACTTGAAGCAGAGATTGGTCAATAAAAGGAAGAGGTCTCCTCCCTTAGATCACAACTAGAAGAAGCAGTAAAGCTAGTACAAGGAGCTGAGAATACAATGGAAGCATTGGCAATCATAGAAGGACAGGTTGATGAAGCAAAAAAGGAGAGAAACACCATGATGTGTCAATTAAAAGAAAAGGATGGAGAAATATTCAAATTAAAATCTGACATCAACCTTCTTAAGGCCGAAACATGTAAAGCTACAAGGATCAACGAAGAAATGGAGAGCAGTATAGCAAAGGAAAATGAAGAAATCTTCAAAATGAATTCAGATATCGTCTCCCTTAAATTAGAATCAAATGAAGCAATACGTATTAAGGAAGAGATTGAGAAACAACTTGCTAAGAAGAATAATGATTGCGAAAGATTGGAAGAAGAGATTGTCTCCCTCAGGAAAAAGGTTCAAGGAATGGAAAAAATCTTGAAGATCTCTCAAGCCTTAGATGGCATGCTCAACCATCAAAGATCTCCATTTGATAAATCAGGTCTTGGCTATGAAGATGAATCCTCAAGCAAGGGTGACCATACTTCAAACAACAAGGACATGAGGAAGCCTGATGGAAATATTGATGCTCCCAGTTCCAAAAAAGGCAAGGAGAACAGTCAAGGCAATAATGGAAGAAATCCTACTCCAAGAGGACTTTCATATGATGTCAATAATAAAAAAGGCGATGAATATTACCAAGGAATCCTAAGGCAGAAAGGCTTCAGAAGTACATCAAGGAAATATCCATCTCCAAGGTACCAAATTTTATTTCTTGGTTATTGTTATTCTTGCACAAACTTTGGACACATGGTAAAAGATTATAGGGCTTATAATGATCCCCGTCAATCTCCGAGAAGCAATTTCACAAGAAGAAGTCATGAATTCTTATTCATGAACAACATAGAATGCTTCAAGTGTCATAACGTTGGACATACGGCATGTAATTGTAACTTGATTTGGGCACCTTCTCAAGCTAGAACTATGCCAGATAAGAAAATTACACAAGTATGGAGAAGGAAGCAAATACAATATGAAAGTCCCTTGAACTCTCCAGCCAAAAACACGTGTTATTGACCTGATCTTCGACAATCTAAGCATTTGATGGGAAGACTCTGCCAAAAGAGATGATGCATACAGTTAGGGGGAGCATGTGATTCTTGATCATTATTGCAGAATCTATTCGTGAAAGGGTCCTTATGAAATCCTTGATGAGCTATATTAACAATAATTCTTTGATAAAGATCATTTCTCAGGAGCACTACATTGAAGAACATGATCTTGTAACCATTCTTTGGACTGTTCTTGAAGATGTTTTCCAATTGATCCCTAAGGATAAATTGGAGCAGTAGAGAAGGCCATCCAATGTTAGAGAAATAGGGAAAATAACTATGATGTTGATATTACAGAAGTTGAATGTCTTGACTTAGGGATATGATGTGAGAACAGGTAAATCAAGGACAGTAATAGAGGTGACCTTCAAACAAACAGACACATATGGGAATGGAGCTTGAAGCAAGAGCAGTTGGAAGAATCTAGCATAATTGAAGCATTGCAAAAAGTTGTCAACCAATAGAAAGAATTTAAAAGATATTCAAGGATTAGATATTTAAAAAAAGGGGAGAATGTTGTGTTGTCAAATATAGCTCAACAAATTAAGGAGAAGCACAGAGATACAAAGGAATCCTGACTTGAAGAAAGATAGCGAAAATGACAATTTCAGTGGCATTTTCTCTTGATTCGGACTGTGAAGGCCTATTAATTCTGAATGTGGAGACAAAAGAATATAGTGTAGAAGCATAAAAAATTAGACTTGGACATTTGGTGTATGACTATTTGGAGTTGGTTTTGAAGCATTGTGTTAGTGTCAATATCTTCATCCCTCCATCGGTGATCAAAATTCTCTTGTTGCATGCATTCTTAGGTGTCTCATCTGATTATCTGTATTCCATTAGGGTCATGGATCATCTGATGGTAGTGGCATATTATTCATTTTCCCTCATGATCTTTACCTGCTGGCCTATTTTCATAAATTTAGGTCATTTACAGTCATTTTCTGTCTTTACACTTGCAAAATTCATTTTTTTAGAGGTTTAGCTCTCATTAGGTCTAGGATTTGTCCTCATAGTCTTGTAAAAGCCAAATAATGGTTAGAAAGCACATGAGGAGGTTTAATAAGGTTTCAGCATCAAAAATTTCAATAATGACATTCTCAGTAATTGATTTTTCCTCAGAACCCTATTTTGAGGAAAAACGGAGTTTTTATGTTTTATGTATAAAATTTCATGTAATTTTATTTTCCTATATGTAATAAGTCCATCAATGTAGCCCTGGTCACCTTGCCAAGCTCCTATACTCCAGCTCCTGCAAAAGAGACAAAAAATTCAAAGCATTAGCCCATCAAAGTCAAAAAGAGAGCCAAACTGCAAAACAAAGTTTTAAAGACCAAAGTGAAAAAGAAAACATTAGAAAGTGGGTTTTTTTTAAATGCAAAAATTAAAGTCAAAAGGGTATATAAAGTGTTTTTCATGTTGAAGAACTTCCTTTGTGCCAAAAGAGAGAGTGAACAAGTGAAATCACGTTTTTGAAGCGAAGGAGAGAAAATTTGCAGCAAAACCTAGTAGTTTCTCTGGGCGCAGGACACTTGGGTAGAGGCGCAGTGCACCTGATTGGCGTGGTGCACCTAATCGGCACGGTGCACAGAGCGTAGAAAATACCAAGGGAATTGCATAGGCGTGGCGCACTTGTTAGTTGACGCGGCACACTAGTCCTCCAAGCATAATTTCACTCAAATGTTCTTGCCAAGCTTCACAACCTTGCAAACTTCATTCCACAAGTAAGTGAAACATTCCACTTTGCCATTCCAAGGGTTTTAGTCTTCATTGATGGTGTGTAAGTAGGTGGAAAGACAAACCCTAACTGCTGCATAGTTGCACTACAAAAACTATCTAGGGTTTGTAAAATTGTCATTCTTGTTGTTATTCCCCTGCATCATTTTCTTTCCCCTTCACTACATTTCCCTCATTTCATTTTCCCTTCCCTCTCTCATTCACACTCATCCTATTCCCATATTCCCAAAACCCTAGAACCTTAACAAAAAACTTCAACTACTCCCAAATCCTAATTTGCATCCCCAAACCCTATCATTACCTAAAACCCTACATCCAGCATCAAACCCTTCATTCATCAGCCCCACTCATCAATCCCATTCATAAAACAACAAACACCTATTCTTGATATAAAATCTCTTCATACTCATCATTGAACATCAAACAATGGCAAATATGGAAACAGATTCAGCTTATGAAAGGGATGAGGAAACAGTGAGTGATTCCTCCTATTAGAGTTCAAATATGTCGTAGGCTGAAGGAAGGCAGAATTCAAGATAACATCATACCACGCTCAGCCTCGTAGCTAGCCCTACGAAGTCAGGAGAGGGCTCTCTCCAGATCAACTCATTAAAAATACTCAAGAGGATCTGAGATGACTCAAAATGGAAACAGATTTTAGGCTAGTAAATAGATTTGAAAGAGATAGTTTAGAGAATGACTAAGGTTTCTAGGCTGTATGGGACAAAGAACAGCCTGAGCTGAGAAATTAAATCAAGACACAGATTATTTCATGAGGCAACATAGGCAGGAAGTTTAGAAATCAAATTAGAATAATATGTAGTGGAAAGATTGTTTGAGAGGCTGAAAAGGGCATAGGTGATGAATCCTTTTCAGACAGAAGAAGCCACACAGAACATGAACGCTTTCCCAAGGTAGAGCAGTAAACTGAATTCTACCTTTCTCACTTAAAATCATTCAGTTGGAAATGATTATGAATGAAATGTAAAACAACACAAGACACATATGAAACAGTAAGAAAACACTTACGCTAAAACTCACACCACATGGATCTCATAAATCAGAGCTGCATCTTTTCATTAATCCTCTGCCAAAACTGTACAATGAAAGTGCTGGATTTTCCCTCCACCCTTCTTCCAGAACTCCAACCTCTTACAAAGTGATTTACAATACAATAAATAGACTCTACCATGAGGAAATGGATCGACCAAAACTAAGGGACCATCTAATCATTATTAACAAACAGAAGCTCGAAAGCCAATCATCTGTTTCTGAGAAGGAGCCACGTTACAAACTCTGCTCAAATATGTTGATGACCAATGGAGAGGCGGAAGCTGTAGCTGTAAATCCCCTTTGAGCTGCAACTGAAGACAGAAATAGACCATATGTTCCTATTTCTCTGCTATGACAGATGTCTTTGTTTTAATTTAGGCTTTCGGTCTATTCGTTTCCACTTATCGCTTGAATAAAACCAATTTTAATAAAAATAGAAAAACATACCCATAATAATAGCACTGAAATGAAAACCAATGGTGGCAACCGAATAGCTGTAGTTTTCCCCATCAACCCCTCTAGCATTTTTCTGACAACTGAAATGATGCAAGATCGATCTGTTACCGGGAAATTTAAGTCTTCATTTTGCGATTTGAGCATGATGAGTAGCCCAATTAAAGCTCGATAAATTTGCAATTGACATTCTGTTATCCCCTTATCTCATTGTCCCTGCAAGAGAATGGATGTGCCTATATTTCCAAGTGACCTGTATTCGCCCAGCTGCCCATGATCTCCAGTATAGTGCTTCTCTTCTCCGAATGGCTGCAAGTCAAGAATAAATCATCCTATATCGCTCGAATCTGTAGGGACCTTGAAGCATAAGGAAGCGAACAAAGAAGGACCAACAGAATCTGAATATGCTCAAACCAGTGGTCCGAATCATAGAGATTTAAGCTACCTTCTGGGGACAAGGTATTTCATCACGGTTCCTAAGAAAGTTGCGTAAACAGAGTTAGTCATCAATCTCTGTGGCGCTGCTTGAAATGTAATACAGAGAATTATTAATTGTAGATACATGATTGTTTTGTTCGGACAGCCCACTTCCAAAATACAAATTGGTCATAAAAGTAGATGTGGCGACAATTGAAACTTTTAGCTGGCCTCCTACAACAAGAGCACCCACAAGACTAACAATGCCAACCATTATACCATCACTATTATGGGGAAAAAGTCATTCAGCATAGCCACATTTCTTGAAACGAGGCACAACCGAATGTTTGTTGAGAAATTTGCATGTGTTTGGACCATCTTTAGGCCTCTGGCTGTATGCGCCACGTGGGAGGCCCAATGCACCGCACACTGTGGGTGCGCCGTGCCAGTGTAAAATTATACTACAAAAATTGGTCCAGTGCGCCGCGCCCCTTCAGTGCGTCGCGCCAGTTATTCTATGCGTCGCGCCGGAATTTCACCAACAGTTTTCCTCTTTTTGCTAGGAGAAGGAAACGAATAACCTACAGGTGCAGTTGTTCCAGACATAGAAGCATTTGATACAAGCTAAGGATGATTTAAGCTTCCCATAATATCGTTTCGAGAGAGAGCCTTTCGTTGTTTTCATAATTTTTGCAATCAATGCATTTGCAATTTTCAAAGCATAAGATATTTCCTTGGAAACATTCACAATACTTCTTCAAACATCATGATTTCTTGCAATGACACCCTTTATTATGTTTAGCTGGAAGAATTTATTCCCCCATATCTTCTTGATTTTGAAAACAACATTCGTGTTATCTTGAACAGGAGTTGGACTGCTTGCAATCTTAGGCCTAAATGCATTATGATTACGCTCAACTATCGCATCAACAGCTTCTCTTTTCACAGTTTCATGGTCAACATTGTTTTAACAATTCAAACAATCACAATATATCCCAGATGCGAAGCATTCACAATATAATTTTAGGTAGCGAGAATTTTTGCAATTGCACTATCTTGATTTTTTTGGAGTTCCTTCCTTTGAATCAGTTAGTGGTCCTGAGAAGGACCCTCTTGGAGATCCTTGCTTTCTATCAATGCTGCAGAACTTTTAGCACTTTCTCATTTTGAGATGACTCCATTTTGCCTGTCTTTGACTTTTTTGGAGTGAATGATTAATCTCGTCTATCTATTGCAGGGTTGCTGAAGCTGCTGAAGATAACGAGGTGACCAAGGCCTGCATTTGAAATTCTTCATGACGGAAAACTTTAAAAATACACTTATTACAAACAATAAAGTTAATGATTTCTTCTTCAAAATAGAGTTTTGAAGAAGAAATATCTCTGGGCCTAATTGACGATGATAATATTGGACCAACCCAGCTTGTACAACCATGAGGAGAATGAATGACAAAGCCCTTCCGTCAAATTATGGCATGCTCCTAAATGGAATGCAGGTGATCGAGAAGAATGGGACACCTAAAAATGAAATGCAAAAAGAATTTTGATCTCTGACAGAGGACTGACAAGACTGACTCTAACACCTCCCAAGAAATTCATGCACTGAAAAAACCACGTAAGGGAGGAAAACACATCCAAGAGGAGCCCACTACACTCACAGAGCTATTGGCTTGTCCTCTTGCAGTAGCATGTTTCAAACATCAGTGTTGCTACCAGTTTTGTGAGATGGTGGAAAGAGTGAAATAGCACCATGATCTTGCTAGACTTTTTGTTCTCCATCTTCACAATGGTCAGGTCAATTTAGCAAGTGTTACCTTCACTTTGACACCTAAAACTATCGATGAAGCAAGAGGTATTCCGAATGTGGGTGAACAATGGAACAAAGGACAGCTTGTGGACAAAGAACATTATGAGCCTTATATCAAGGCTAGCTATCAGAAGCGGATCAGTATGGTCTTTCCTTTCAGATACCTACAGGATACTTATGCTCCACTCATGAAGCTCATTATCAAATACTTCAGCTGTGAAGGGATATTTTCTCGCTTGTAAACCTACCATATTATATTATTCATGCATTTCACTAGAGTGAGGATGATGAACCTCCCCTATTTCATATGTAGAAATATTGAGAAAGTGACTACATTAGTGAAAAGAAAACCTCCTCATCAATAGTACAACAACATTTATCACTTTGCATTGATCAAGATTGTGGTTTTGCATCAACTGAGTTTGCTGAATGTTTCATGGGATGATTTCATTTTACATGAGGTTTTCAAAAGCCCTCAAGTGACCCCATCAGTTTTTCAAGATGAAAGAAGGCCTTCAAATCAACCAGAGGTGCATGAGACTCAAGCTAAAGCTCAAGCTATAGGGGTGCCAGTATATGTCACTGATGAAAAGGGGACAAGGAGGTTATTTGCAGCTGCAAAATGAGTACTATCTCCACCTGGGGTGGAAGGGGTCTCCTTTCCTTCATCAGATCATAGGCAAATGCTATCTTCACCCGGGGTGAAAGGGGATTTGCCTTCTTCTTCAACAAAGTAGGTACAATACAGAGGTAAAAAACCATTGCATGATGAGGGGCCTTCTAAAGGTGAGAGAAATTTCATTCTAATTCGGGATGATGATGTTGATTTGGGCCCCCAAAGCTTGAGACTCGAGGATATCATCAAAGAACAAGAATATGACATTCATGCCTTAGCTCTTAACCTTGAAAGGGCTAAGTGGATCATCAATTACCTTGAGCAAAGGAACAAACAGTTGGAGAATAAGAAGACGATCATGGAGCTACAAAACATAAGGGAAAACCGACAAGCAGCAAAGAGGAGGAAAGTCAACTTGACACCACTTGAGCAAGAGATTGATGCTGACTGGGAATCTTGGCTAGAGAGGACAAATATGCACTTGGAGAAGCTGCTTGAGAAATAAAATAAGGAGAAAAAGATGTTGAGGCACATGGCTTTTCATTATTTGGCAAGAAACAAGATTTGCAAAGTGAGAATAAGGAGCTTAAAAGCCAAGTTGAGGAAAATTTTGAGGAGGAAGAAAGACCAAGATAAAATCAAAACCTTGGTTGAAGCTTCCTTGGCCCAACACAGTACTTAATGCAGGGAATTCATTCCAAATTTCAAGAAATTTGGCACACTTTTTGACAATTTTGAAATTTTGAAGGAAAAAACAGGTTTTTATTCCTGGTGCGTAGCGCCACCCGGTGCTCGCTTTTTCTAGGGACCTCCTCTGGAGAAAAAATCTACATTTTTGGATTCTTTGTGAAAAATTATATATATCCATAAATTAATAGAAAGTTTTGTTCAGTTTTGGGCCTCCAAAAGGGTCAAAAACAACTCAAAAATGCCCTCTCTACCCATTTTTGGCCACATAAGAAGCAATGTTGGGAAAATTGGTTTTTGGAGGGGCAAATGGACACCAAACTTAGAAATTCCACTTGTTCTAGAAAGCAGACAGATATTCCTTTCCAACACGCCCATTTGGAGCAAATTTGGTGCACGGAAAGGCTTATAAAATCAGCTAGGAGAAAGCACTACGCACAAGAAAAGTGGAGCTACGCACAAGATGGAAAAGTGCCATTTTTGCCAAAAAACTCTGTTTTTTTTCGCCTAGTTTTTTCTCAGTTTGACTTTTTCTCTCTCATGGTCAAAATCATGATGTAAATTAATGTAACTTGATGGAATTTGATGTAAAAATGGTAAAAATTCACTCATGGAGGTAGATACATCATGTATAGGTGGTTTTGAAACTGAATGAACTAGTTTCCTAGGTTTTAGAGGCAAACTGTTCCACTGCCTATTTTTCAATTCTTAGTTTAGATCTTGTTGAAGCAGCTCCTAAACTAATGAATTCGAAACCTAAAGGCTAGCATGGGTTATTTGTTGCCTATATCTAGTACTTTTTTAGTCATTTTCAAAGGCTGGACTCTTGTGAAAGCTTTGAGCATCATTGTACATTCATCTCTGCAATTTGGCAAGGAAATAAACCAGGGTTTGCAGCATTTTGTGGGATTCTTTTGGCAAGGTGATTTAGTTTTGTTTCTCCTTATGTAATTCAAGTTATCATATGTTTATGTGTGCCATTACCTCTCTCTTTTTCAACTTAACTAAATGAATCAAGTATAAAGGTGGAAATCATTGACGTTGTAGTGCTCTACCTTAGGGTTTGTTTAGCTTTTCATGTTTTCTATTGTTTGAAGAGGATCCCTGATACTTTCATGCCCTCTCCAACTCCTCACTAGTCTTAAGACTCTCCATTTCACTTATTTCAAATTACTAAAGCATTTGCCTACCTCGCCCCACAGAAATCTCTGCAAGACTGAGTTCATTCCCCGAACCCAAAACTGCCTTTCACTTTTGGTCTAGCAAACCAAAATAAAATTCAATCAAACTCCTCTGAGCATATACCTAGCCTAAAATTAGTCTTTACATCAGCCATATCAAGCCTCATTTTCTATATTTTCCTGACATTGACAATTAGAGAGCCCTCTCCCGACCTGGTAGGGCTAGCTACCAGGTTAAGCGTGGTTTGATGTTACCCTAGACCTACATTTCTCAGCCTGAGGCAGATCAAAGCACTAACATAGTGGCGACCATACTGGGGAAGAAAAGCTTATCTTTTTGTTAGTTTTCTTTGATTTATAAACTATATATGGAGTCTAAATTTATGCCAGGAAGCCTTCGAATTGCACATTGCTTTGTGAGTGCATATGTAGATAAAAGTTGCTTCAGTCAATCTCTAGTCTAGTCTTATAAGTTGAACATATGACTTGCAAATTGCCCCTGTACATCAAATAATTCTATACTTTTGGATGATGAGTTTAGAATTTAGTAGGCTGACAAGATTGTAATTTCAAATTGATTTTTGGGAATAATTTAACACACTGGCTTCCAGACGATACACCAGAGAAAATCCTAATCCTGATCCCCCTCCCGTGTATGAAAACCCAAATCTCATTCCAAGAATTCTCTGTCAAGAAAGTTTTGTGATCCCTCTGTTTAGATCTCGTTAATTCCTGGTTGTTTTTGAATATCTTGAAGATCTTCCATTTGATGAAAATTTTGAGCTATCTTTATTTGAGACTAAGTCTGAAAGTGCAGTTGGTGCTACCACTCTAAATCCTGAGTTTGTCAAGGATCTTGAAACTGAAAGAGCAAATCTATCAATTTATGCTTATATTCTAAATCTTCATACTTCAATTGTGGCTACCAATATTCCCGAGTTCTTAGAATTTGCATCTGCTACTCTTGGTTCATCTATTGTTGTATCTAATTCAGAAATTCCTACTGAAACTCCTTTTATTCCCACCATTCCCATGCAGCCCACCATCTCTGATCAGAAATCTGCAGTGCTTTCACCTCCATCCACTCCTTCTACACATCAAACATCAAAAATCTCTTCACCCCCTTCGACACCTCATACACCGGTCGTTCCAACTCCTCCTACATCCCCAACGCTAGTTGTAAATCCACCTCGAGTAATGGCTGCCAGATATGCACCTCTTATTTTTCCACAGGACTTGGATAACATGCTCACTGATTATAAAAGCAAAATCCCATTGTTTGATGCTTCTCAAAGTGTCACAGCGTAGCAGCATGTCGATTGGATGAGTGATTTCTTTGATCTCCACGAGATTAATGCAGAGAATGTAACAATGAGATTATTTGTGAAAACTTTTGGAGGTGAAGTCCAAAAGTGGTTCAGAGCATTGCCAGCTAGAACAATCAGTTCATTGGAAGCACTTCATAGACAATTTCTGGATCGCTGGGAGGTAAACAAAAATCCACTTCAAATCCTTTCCGAGTATGAGAACATAAAGAGAAATGTCGGTGAAAGTGTCTAGGATTACTGTGTTAGATTCAATACTATTTAAAATGTCATTCCAGCTGACATCAAGCCACATATGGGGCTGGCTTTGATCAAATTTCCCGATGGTTTTGATCCCGATATGGCATATCAGTTGAGAGAAAGAGACCCGGCTAGATTGGAGGACATGTAGAAAATTGTAGTAAGTGTTGAAGCAAATTTGTTAGCTAAGAGAGCTAGAACAAAGACCGAGAAGAAGGTGACTATAAAAGAAGAAGGTTCTACTTCAAATTATTTGCTCCGTAAGATTGAGAAGATGTTTGACAGATTCACCATTGCAGATAAGCCCGAGACACAGGTTATAAATCCAAATTTCTGTGGTCAGCAGCAGCCACAATTTAGAATCAAGCAACGGGAGAAAAGAGCTCAAGATCCATTAGCTCAATAGCAAGTCAAAACACCATTACAGCAGAACTATGTTCATGGCACTGTGTTAACACCCAGGTTGTTCCCTATGACTCCTTAGGGAATACGGCCGGGGTAACCACTAACCAATCTTTGGGCTACAACTTCTAACCTAGCTGTAGTCAGAGAGGGCTCTCTCTATAAGGTTTGTCACTGTTCTTGATAAAGGTTTTAGGCTAGGTATGAGATGAAATTTTTGGTTATTTCTGTGTTTGGTTGGGAGGATTCTTCTGATTTCTTTAAAGTCTATCTGCAGGTGAGATTAATCCATTGGGCAATGGGGTCTTGGACAGTTTTTCCCTTGAGGTCTTGATTTTGGTGAGGTGTAGCTACAGGGCCTGTATGTATTCCATGAAACAAAATGTAAATAGTGAGAGTGAGGTGAAGAGCAAATAGCAAAGAGCAATTAAGATTTCTTTACTTAAGCTGAATATTGTAAAAGAGGTTTGTTATCTAGGAGCAATTACTTGAATTCCTAAAACAACAACGCACTGTGATGATGTAGTATTAAAGGTAGCAGTGAAGAATTACTCTTTAAGTACTTTATCAGAAGAAAACATATAAGATAGCTTAGATTGAGCTCAGGGTAGCCAATGACCAAGTCCTGAGACTATTCTTTTTCCTTACTACCTAGATTTTCAAATGTATAGAAAACATGCAAGACATATGAAATGACAATGATCACAGGTGAAATAAAGAGCCATGAGAAAAACTTATTGAGCCGTGAAATACACAGGAATCCTGCAACTTTGAGCCACACACCATCAGGAGATCAAGAGAGAAACATCTTTGAAGAAATCCCACTGTCTTTTGTATTAACTGTCTGAGAGTTTACAATATCAGAATAACAGATAAGATATCAAGAGATTTCTTACATCCGAAGTCCAACCTCTGCTAATCAAAACGAGGGGGAATATATAGAAGTTTGTTACAAAATGTCTCAGGTATGAGTCATCTGAGCGGAAAAAATATCTTTCTTTAATAACACTGAGTTGGTAGATGAGCAGTTATTACAATCTTTAATGAGCTAAAAAAGCTATTAACTCCTGTCAGAGCAATTTTGACATCTGGAGCTTACGGAGTTGGTTGAAGTCGGCTGAATGCTTTGAATTAACTGCTGAGTGGCCTGTTTGTGCAGCTGTAGTCTGTGTGTCCTCTTGGCCAGCTGTCATGGTCCATCTGCTGGGTTTGCTTTTAATTGCCTTGAATGCTTGCTTTATCCTCATACTGTCCTGTATTTTCCAGCCTTCTCAAACATTTCATTTAGTCTTGATCCTTCCATACGAAAAACTATACAAACCATGAATTCCATTACGGGAACAAGCCTTTGTCTGCATGCTGAATTTCACATCACCAGCAGGTGAAGTGTCTTGAGCAGAGTCATCTTGAGGGATGAGGAAAATATCCACCTTCATTTCCATGTTATCCTTAACAACTGATTTCTGATCTAAGTCATCTGAGCTCTTACTCATATTATCTGCTTTAAAAGCATGTGGCCTTATAACTGCATTTGACCTGGGCTCTTAGTGACCGAATGACTGAAGCTAACATGGCAGAATTCTGAGCATTGATTGCCACCAATCTTCCTTGGGCATCTGATGTCTCCTAATTTTTATCAAAGTTTCATCAGTCTCTGTGTATTTGAAGAAATTGGGAGGAGTCTCAAAAAGGTGATTTACTTCATTTTCAATGAAGAATAGGCCTCCCAATTTATCATATAAATTCTGTCCTGAGGGAGGCCCTGTTTGTTCAGATGAACTGCCAGCTGCAGTGATCTGATTCTCCATGTATGTCACCATTCTGTTGGCAAACTGTTCTAGGGAGACCAATTTTCCTGCACTAGTCAATAGACTGGGCAGGCCTCTTTCTTGCAGTTCTACCAGTTTAGCCCTGAACTCCTCCACATCTGTTGTCATCTCAAAACACTTTCTCTCCACTGCCTACACATAACTTCTAAGGGTGAGCACTTTCTTGGCAAGGAGGACTGCTTCTGTTCTATTAGGAATACCCATGGCTGCCAACTCCTCCTGCTCATGCCTGTTCAAGTAATCCACCATCCTATTGGCCTGTTCTGGCCTGTTTCCCAGTACTGCTTTGGCCCTATCAATCTCTATCCGAGCTTGGCCTAGTAATTCCATCTGCTGATGGATTGTCTTTATGGATTTTCACTGCTGGGTGATAGATTTGCTTATTTTAGCCCACAGAATCCTCTTTATTTCGGCCATGGCTGTTTCTAGATTTAGTTCTCTTTCTAAGGCCTTTATCCTGTCCCTGAGGGTCTTTATTTCTCTGCCCTGCTCAGCCACTGTCATCTTGGATTTATCATATTTTGACTCCAGCTCTGCCAATTTCTCCTTGGCTTTCTTTATTTCATCATCTTGGAGTTCCATT
>APFE030589944.1:3850-27403 GCA_000404065.3 Pinus taeda | reverse complement strand
GTCCCTTAACTATTTCAGCTTTATTTTGTTGGCATACCAAACATTTCACTACAAACTTTTGAATATCCGATTTAAGGCCATCCCAAAAAAGTTCCTTCTTAACCATGTGGTAAGTTTTTAAAAATCCCGAGTTCCCTCCTAAAGGAGAAGCATGCAATTCCAGAAGAATATTTTGTTTGAGTTGGGAATTCTTATAGAGGTATAAGCGATCTTTGTACCATAATGAATCATTTTTCCAGCTAAATGTATCAGATATACTAGAATCTTGTTGTAACTTTTGAATAAGTTCCCACACTTCTTCATCATTCTTTCATTCCTCTCTTGCTTCATTTATCCAATATATTCGGATAATAGAAATGGCGCATAACAATGCTTCCACATCCTCATCCTTTCTTGAGAGTGCATCTGCCACAACATTTGCTTCCTTTTTTGTATATATTCAACCGTCATAAACCCAACATCTTTGTGAACCATTTTTGTTGTTCTTTAGAGGATAATATTTATTTTGAAAAGTAATAAAGGCTATCAATGATACGTTGACCTTGAATGTCTTCCCATTAGGTGGTTTGCAAATTCTTAAGTGCATGTAGTATTGCCAACATTCCTTCCATAAATAGCTTGTGTAAATACTTTCCTTGATTGGATGACTTTTGAAAGCAACGGTTTTCATCTGCATTAAAACAACACCAAATCCCATTTCCAGAACACATCACATTCCACAATAAAGGTTTTGTGAAAGTCTGGTGTAGCTAAGACCGGTGCTTGCACATTTGGCCTCCTAGATATTGAAGGCCTTTTGTTGCTCTGGTCCATGAAATGCAGCATCTTTCTCAACAATGTTCTTAGAGGTGCTATTATTGTCCCATAATTCTTAACAAACTTGCAATAAATACCCTATCAACCTGAAAATCTGCAAATGCTTTATGGATTGGGGATTTCCCAGTCCTAAATGGCTTATCATTTTGGCCTAAGGCCTAACTTAACCCATTCATGAGACAATAGACCCAGATATTCCACCTCTTGTACTCCAAAGAAACATTTGGATATTTTTGCATATAATTGTTTCTCCTCCAATAGTTGTAGCACCCTGTCAACGTGTTCAACATAATCCTTCCAAGACTTTCTGTAGATTAGTATATCATCAAAAAATACTAACAAAAATTTTCTAAGGGTTTGAAAATGGAATTCATCAAACCTTGAAATGTAGAAGGTGCATGGGTAAGGCCAAAAGGCATCACCAAAAAAACATAGTGACCCTCATGAGTTCTAAATGCTATTTTCAGAATGTCTTGAGTCTTCATTCTGATTTGATGATATCCTGAATGAAGATCTAACTTGGTGAAGTAAATTGATCCATGTAATTCATCCAATAATTCATCAGTGACAAGAATGGGAAACTTACCTTTAATAGTGAGCTTGTTGAGCTTCCTATAATCCAGACACATGCACCATGATCCATCCTTCTTCTGCACCAATACTACTAGAGTAGAGAAAGAACTTTCGCTAGGTTAAATTATACCAGCCTCAATCATTTCTACAACCGTACATTCAATTACACTCTTTTGGGCATAGGGATATCTGTATGACCTGATGTTTAGAGGAACACTTCCTAGAATCAAATGAATAGCATGATCATGATCACGAATAGGTGGGAGACCTTTAGGAGTCTCAAATACCTTCGAGTGATTGTCCAAGACTTTTTGGAGATCTGGAGAAATAGATGATTTTGATGTGGAAACATCTAGTGAGCATAATTGTGAAATTACACCTCATTGTTCCCTTTTTAGAAGCTTTGGCATACCGTTAGAGCTTATTATCTTTCCCGGTTTCCCTACAATACCCCTTAATTCAAATTCCTTTCCTTCTGCATAAAATTTCATGAAAAGTTCTTGAAAGTTAAAAGTTATTGTACCCAAGGATTGTAGCCATTGGACTCCTAGTATAACATCAGCACCTCCTATTAGAATGGAAAGTGTTGGGCTATTCAGTACATATTCTCACATGGATAGCTTGATATTATGGAACTTTTCAGAGCAATTCATCATTCCTCAATTTGCAACCATCACTTGAAATTTTGGTGCTGTATATAGGAAGTAATTCAATTCTTTTGCTATCTTATAATGAATAAAATTATGGGTACTTCCTAAATCAATCAACCTATTACCTTTTTCTTCTTGATTTGTCATTTGATCTTGATGGTTTGAGGAGTGGTAATTCCAGCCAATGCATTACAAGATATGGTTGGATTCATTTCTTCTTTATCTAAGCTTTGTTCCTGGAGTATATCCTCTTATTTTGACCTTTATTTCTCCTTTTCTTCTTCCTCTTCACAATCTATGTAGAATAATTTCTTCTCAGCACACTTATGACATTTAGTGTATTTGTTATCACAACTATAACAAAGCCCTTTTTCTCTTTTTTCTTCCAATTGTTGTGGTGTCAACCTTATAGGTTGTGAAAGGCTAGGGGCAACAACACTTCCATCTTTACAGTTGTGAGTGGTATGCTTCTTGGTTGCCATAATTTTGCTTTCGATTTTTATTTCTACCCTCAATGCCTTCTCTAATGAATCGGGTTCCCAAAGGTGAACATCATGTTGGATATTATCCCTTAAAGTCCATATGAACACATCAATCCTATGCTCCTCTGGAATGTTTTTTACCCTTATTTTCAATTTATGGAACTCCTCAATGTGCTCCATTATTGAACCATTTTGTTTGAGACTTATCAATTGGCTAAAAAAAGTGTTCCTTTTTGTATCCTCATAATGTGTTGTCAATTCTTTCGTAAAAATTGCCCAAGTGATAATTCGTTTACGAGAGCAAAGCCATTGATACCATACAAATTGATTTGGTTCCAAATATAAAGTTACAATACATATCTTTTGTGTGTTTTTCACATTATTGAGATCGAAAAATTGCTCCATTTGTAATATCTATGTTGCGAGATCCTTGCCATCAAACTTCATCACATCACTTTTTGGAATATGGTGGCTCTTTGATCCAACATTAGAGTCTATGAAATCATGATTAACATTTCTTTTGTTCTCATCATGAGTTTACTTTACTACCATTTCACCATTAGTGACCATTTCTTGTAGCAACTTATTCAAATTTATCTTCAATTCTTCCATCTTATCATCCATGCCATCCATTTTAGCATCCATGCCATTCATCTTAGCATCTATGCCATTCATCTTATCTTCCATGCCATCCATCTTAGCTTCTACGCATTTCTTTAAACAATCCATCTTAGCTTCTATGCCTTTCTTTGAACCATCCATCTTAGCTTCTACACCTTTCCTTAAACCATCCATCTTATATTCTGTTACATTTTGTGCAACTGACACTTGTTGCACTTGGTCTCGTAATTTTGATATATCATGTTGCGTTTCTTCCTCTTATTCATGAGTCATTCTAGAGCTTTGAGGTTTCTTATTAGATGTTTCCATTTTGTTTCCTTGAGGCATAAATTACCAATAATAATGCTTTACTATGCCCTTTGAATTCCTTCAAATTGATTTTTCAAACCAAGCTTATGCAAAAATTAAAAAAAAAACTACACACCATTTTTCACTTTGTAGGAGCTTCATATTGAATGTGATGTATCTCTGTAATTTTGGATATTTAAGTTCCGAAATTGTGATCTATAGTAGCCCTCTACATCCTCTTTCTAATGCCACCAGTCTAATCCAAATTGGATTCTCCAAGGAAAAGTTATGCCAAATCTCCCACAGTGACCTAATTATAGACTAGTTTAGTAGAGCGAACTTGTAAGATGTGCCATGTGTCATTGTTTTCACCTTTGGCTCTAAAAATATATAAAAGAAACTACAATCCATCCTCTTTATGTACCTTCTTATGAAATTTTAATCCGATGCTCAGAGAGAAAGTTATGAGGATTTTCCCCAGGTCACATGTTTGGAATGTAATCCGGGATTATGCAAAAAGATCAACTTCCTCAGATCATATCTCCGGAAATATACCGTGAAAAGCTCTAAAATTTGGACCTGAGATTCAGTGCAGTTTCATCTGAAATGGGTCTTTTTCACTTCTAAAATGTTGCAGAAAAACGTTATAGAGAAAATGCCAGGATGACCTATTTGGAGTAGTGAAACCCTAGAATCCAAAGCTCTGATACCAAATGTTATGAAACTAGCTCACAAAAAGATAGAAAAGATAGATCAAACGCCTTAGAATTTAGCCTCTTCGAGGGGGCAACCTCCTTTACATTACACAAATGAACAATTCTTCGATGATTCAAATGACAAAGCCTCCTTTCTATATATAGGAGTATAAGGGGTCAAAATATAACCAAGCCGAACTAACAATAACAATATAAAGGCACAAAAATAAGAATAGAGGGATTCTACGGGGCACAATAATAACAATATGGGGACAATAGGGGCACAACAATATTAATAAGGGATACAACTATAATATTAATGGGGGCATCACTAGTATTATAGGGACCCAACATTCACATGTAAAAATCTTATCAAAACAAAAAATAATACATGCACCTCTTCTCTTCCAAAAGACCGAGCATGAACAAAATTCATTGGGGTGACGACATTCTCTATATAGTTGCTGGTAGGAAAGAATGACCTAATATTGTCACTAGAGTGACCAAAATTCCCTGCCATGTCACAAAGCATAATTATATCACCGAATAAAATGGATGCTAGAAATTTCTCTTTTCAATGAATGTACCCATGTTCGAATACTTCATTTCTTGTGTTGTTTGCATAAAATATTTCCAAAGAATAGTATGGTTAGGAAATTTTGGTTCAGTAAATAAATTTCAATGCAAATATAATCCAACAAATTAAATGTGGAATTTACATGGTTATCTCCTCATTAAAAAATCCAAGTGCGAAATTCCTAGGCCAACTAACCCATACCAAGGGGGGTCTTAATTGTGCAACTCTATCATCAAATATACAACTATCAGAATGAATACTAGAATTTTTACTTCTTATTTTCTACCATTTACCTTAGACTAAGAGTGACGTGTGCCATCACACTTTTCTCTACAAGACAAACTTTGTGATGCAAAATCATACCTCCACAAGGCCTCCACATTGGGAGATCTTTCATCTTAGGGAATGGACTAATTTTTTCATCCTCTTTACCTCTGCCACATGGCAATCTACCATAGGTCAATGCATCATTCAGGTTTGTGGTGTGGCCAGGTATATTCTAATTTCCCTAGCGCTTTCTCACCTCTCTTGATCCAAATCCTTTTATGCGACCTTACCTAACTCAATGCTACAAGTGTGCTGATAAACACCCTCACCATACCATGGATTCCTTGCTCTGACCTCATTTAGCACCCGACCTGCCAGCGTGTTCCTCTCCATCCTTCAGCATAGTTGACGTCAACTCTCTTATCATGCATCGCTATTCTTCCATACCTATCCCAACCTATGGGCTTTGACTTATGCTTCATAGCTCTACTTTGAAAGGGGCCCATTTCTAACCAAGCACTACGTTGTGTGACCTTAGTAACCACCCAGGAATCTCCACTTGTAGGGCCCATTCCGGACCAAACGCCACCCTCTACCATCTCTCCAACTAGTCAATGATCACCACACTTAGAATTTACCTCTTCGTGGCACCGTAAGTTGTACCCAAACTACACAATAAACAAAGAGCACTCCTCTCTCCACTGCATCCCTTCATTCCCATGTCCAATGCTATAGAGGAAGCCCTTTATTAGGTTCCTATAACTTATATGATCAATAATCATTGAGCATTTGCTTTTAGTATTTCAGATTGTAAATAATATAGCTTTCTGCAAATAATTTCCAGAAAAAGATACAAAAATGAAAATAAGAAATGAAAAGAGGGTATAAATAGAAAAAATAGGAAAAAAGAGAAAACGAAAAAATGAAAAATGATGCCCACAAAAGATGAATAAACATGAAAGTAATGCTAGCTTAAGTGCCACTATTAGCCTTCTAGCTTTGTAAAAAAAAAAAATTGTGAAACTCTTTGGAGCTTACTTAAAATTCTGAAATCCCTTTCTGCTTGAAATGTATAGTTTAGTCATGTTCAAGATGTTTTAAGTTTATGTTAATTAGGTTAGGGTGAATAAATTAGCCAAAATGTCTAATCTTGGCTAATAATAGATAGGCATAATAGGTGAATAAAGTTAATCCAAATGTTTAAACTGGATTAATTTAGTTGATTATAGTAGTTTACTGTTGAAATGAACATTTTTTGTTTGTTTAAAAGGAAAAATTGATATGGTTTGCATGCTCAAATGCACCCTCATTTGCCTTAAAATATCATTTAGATAGGAAAATAAAACTTTTTGATATAATAAGTTTTAATTGGTTCATTGTCCTAAGTTTGGATGTTGGGTTATAATTTTTGTGCCTGAAAGATATGGCGGGGCCCTCTAGTGTTAAACCTCTCCTCACTCTGCCATCCCCAATCATTCACTGCATAGATCCTATATCCCATGATAGGTTTCAGGCCCCCACCCCCCCTAAGAGATAACATTTAATGATGGTGGGGATCTGAAAAGTGGTTTACCGCCCCTTTGCATGTCACCACCTTGTGATTGTGGATGCCCCCCCTGAAACCCCCACAAACCTAATACCGCGGTGCCCCCTCTGAAAGTTGTTTTCCTATCCTGCTTCATCTCGCCTTCTTCCCTACTATTCTATTAACATCCTGTCACAACTACCATGCTTGTCATGTCACCTCTCTCTAACCCTGTCACTCTCACCAAGGGTCCCACTAAACTCATCCACCAACCCCAAGTTTTTATGTCTAAGACCATTGCAACCTCCATAAATCCTCTATCTTTGTTGGCGTGTTATGAAACCAGCTCACAAAAAGATAGAAAAGGAAGATAAATGTCTTAGAATTCAGCCTCTTCGAGGGGATAAACTCCTTTACATTAGACAAATGAATAATTCTTTGATGATACAAATGACAAGACCTTCTTTCTATATATAGGAGTTTAAGGGGTGATAATATAATCAAATCCGAGATAACAATAATAATGTAAGGGCACAATAATAACAATAGTGGGCTTCAATGGGGCATAATAATAACAATATGGGGACTACATGGGAACAACAATATAATAAGTGGGTTGTACTAATAACAATAAGGAGTTACACTGGTAGTATAGGGACCCAACATGCCCCTCTCCTTCAAAAGGTGTTGTCCTAAACACTTGAGTAGTTCTTGATGCTTTTGTATAAAATTCTTATCCTCCCATCTGGAATCTTTAGCGGGTAAGTTCTTCCACTTAATGAGATACTTTGAAATTGATTGATTTCGTAGCTGTTGGGTTCTTGTTTCTGTGATTGCTCCAAGTTCCAATATGATTTTTCCTTCCTCTTCAAGTTCTCAGAATATTGTTTGAATTGGGACATTCTGCAACTTTTGAAAGAGTGGTGACACTTCTTCATCCTTCTTCCATTCTTCCCTTGCTTCGTTTATCCAATTTGGTTAGAAAATAGAAATATCACAAAACAATGCTTCTGCATCCTTATCCCTTCTTAAAAGTGCATCTACAACAACATTTTGCTTCCCATTTTTGTTGATGATTTAAAAATCATAACCCAACATATTTGTTACCCATGTTTTCTTTTTTTTTAAAGATAATCTTTGTTTTAAAAAATATTTTAGACTATCATGATCTAGTTTTACCTTGAAGAGTCTTCCCATTAGGTAAGGTCGCCATTTCTTAAGCGCATGTAGTATTGCCAACATTTCCTTCTCATCAATATCTTGCTTGATATGTAGCCGTAAAAATACCTAATTGCCTACGTCAAAACTTCTTTCACTATGATGTTGATTTCCCTCTTGCTTCATTTGATTCTGCACCAAAGTGGAGTTATCCTTTACAAGTTGGAGAGCTTGTTGTTGATGCTTGATTTTATCTTTCACTGCTTTAACCTTTTTCTTCTTGATATGTCCTATCTTAAGAGTTTGAGTGGTAATTTATTCCAATGCATTACAAGCTATGGTCAGATTCATTTCTTGATGCTCAATGTGATTTTTCACTTCTTGAACATTTTTCTTCTTGTCATGTCCTTCTATCTTGATAGTCCGAGGAGTGGTAATTCCAGAAAATGCATTACAAGATATGATAGGATTCATTTCTTATTTCTCGATGTGATATTTCACTTCTTGAACCTTTTTCTTCCTAATATGTTCTTCTATCTTGAGAGTTTGAGGAGTGGTAATTATTTCCAATTCTTTACAAGATATGGTCAGATTCATTTCTTCTTTCTCTAGGGTTGGTTCCTAGTGTATATCCTCTTCTTTTGATGTTTCTTGATCATTTTCTTCCTCCTCTTCATAATCTTTGTAAAATAATTTCTTCTCAGCACACTTATGACCTTTAATGTATTTGTTATCACAATTGTAACAAAGCCCACTTTCTCTTTTCTCTTCCAATTGTTGTGGTGTAACCCTTGTAGGTTGTGGAAGGCTAGGAGAAACAACACTTCCATATTTATATTTGTGAGGGGTAGACTTCCTTGTTGCCATAATTTTTCTTTCCACCTTGTAACAAAGCTCTTTTTCTCTTTTTTCTTCCAATTGTTGTGGTGTTGCTCTAAAGAAGATGTTGCTCTTTGTATCCTCATAACATGCTATCATTTCCTCCATGAAAACTGACCACGTAACAAGTTGTTTACGAGAACAAAGTCCTTTACACAATAAAAATTGATCTGATTCTAAATATGAAGATTAACAGTGGTACACCATGTAGATAAAAATATTGCTCCATCTGTAGTATTCAATTTACTGGATCCTTTTCATCAAACTTCCTCATATCACCTTTTCTTGATTTCAGGAGCTTGAACTTGAAATGACTATAACTCTATACTTTCAGATCTCAAAGTTCTAAAATTGTCTCCTTCAGTAGCCCTCTGAGTTCTCTTTCTAACCCCACAAGTCTGATCAGAATTTGATTCTCCAAGAAAGAGTTATTCCAAATCTCCTAAGATGACCTGATTATATAATGTTTCAATAGAGTGAACTTGCACAACATGGCACATGTCACTATTTTGACCTTTGGATCTAAAAACTATATAAAACAAATTATAGTCTGTCTTCTTTTTGTAACTTCTAATGAAATTTCGATCTGATGCTCAGAGAGACAGTTATAACTATTTTCCCAAGGTTACCTGTTTGGAATGTAATTCGAGGGTCTAAAAAAACCCTAAATTCCTTAGAATATATCTCTGAAACTATAGGGAGAGAGGATTTGTAATTCAGAGCCGAGATTCAAACCGATTTCTTCTCAAATGGGTTTTTGTTTTCACTTCTGAAACTTCATATCAAAAAAGTTATAGTGAAAATACCACCATGGCCTATTTAGAGCAGCGAAATCCTAGAATCCATATCTCTGATACCAAATGTTATGAAACCAGCTCACAAAAATATAGAAAAGGAAGATAAGCACCTTAGAATTCAACCTCTTGGAGGGGGCGACCTCCTTTACATTACACAAATGAATAATTCTTCGATGACACAAATGACAAGACCTCCTTTCTATATATAGGAGTCTAAGGGGTCATAATATAATTAGAGTCGACATAACAATAACAATGTAAGGGTGCCACAATAGGGCGCCACGAGGAAGACGAACGGACGGAGGAGCGATGGCGATCTGCGACAGCTAGGTTTTTGACAGTCTGAGCAACCTGCGGTGGCAGGGCTCCTGCTCTGCGCACCCAAACCTGACATGGGCAGTGGGCTCTCCAGGTTGCAGATGGATTGGGTGGCTTCAATGAAACCCCCGCAGGGGGCTAGGGCAGCACCTCCGCCCTTCATTGGAGGCCAACAAGGACCAGAGGGTAACCCCAGCACTGACTCAACGAATCAAGTCCAACCCACAGGGGAACAGCAGAATACGGCGGATCCTCCAGCCTCAAATGATCAACCAAAGGTTAGTTCCTCTACCTGTAAACCGGTTGCCATTCATAGACTAGAAGTAGAACTACCCAGTGATCGAATCAATGGAAGAATCCAATATATGAGAGACCATGCCCTTATTGGCAAATTTCTAGGTTTCTGGCCCAATGAAATTGCTCTAAGAGGCTGGATCAACCATAAATGGAAACCAAAGGGGGAGATAACCCTCCTTCTAGGTCCAAAAGGATTTTTCACAGCCATTTTCAACTGCCTGGAAGACAGAAACAGAGTTTTCGATGGGGGGCCATATTTCTTCAACTCGGTTGGACTTTACCTCAGAGAATGGGTCGCCCGATTCAATCCTGACAAGGAAGACTTAAGCTACTCTCCAGTATGGATCAGACTATATTCATTGCCATGGGAATATTGGGGTGAAGAATCTTTACAATCCATTGGATTAGTGATAGGAGATTTTATCAAAGTGGCAGAAGAAACCAAAACAATGAGACATACGACATATGCTTCATATGCTAGGATATGTGTCTATATGGATCTAAAACAGCCTTTACCAGACACCGTAAGACTCTTCCATGAAGATCATGACTGGATCCAAGCGATTGACTACGAGCAGGTGCCCTTTCGCTGCAGGAAATGTCATGTTATTGGACATCTCTTGCGAGATTGTCCTCTGAACAAGAAAGTAGACACCCAAATGAACCAAGAAACACAACAGCAGGAGGGCTTCAAAAAAGTGACAAATAGAAGGCGTGGAGGCAGGAAAATGAATGCTCAGCCGAATTCAGCACCCGTAGAGAACTCCACTCCCTCCACCAGCAACAGCTTCAAAGTGCTCGCAAAAACGACAACACAGGAGGAACCCAGTAAGGAACGGTGAACTTCTCAAATGTCCATGCAGGCGAAATCAATCTCAACCCAACAAAATGAAAAAACTCAGCCGGCTTCCGAAGTCTGGAACAATCCTGCAATGGACATTGACAATCCTTCACAGAGCAAGAATAAAGGGAAGGAAGCTGAAGAAAATCCGGACGACATACAGTTCATGGACGACGATAGTGAACCTATCGACATAGGGGAATTCGACTTGCTGGGTCTGGAACAAGCCTGCAAATCAGGCAACTTTGATAAGATTCATGATACCCAAGTTGAAAACTTAGTGGAAATATTAAACAAGGCCCAAAAGAAATACTCCCTCGGAGTACAAACAGGCAGTAAGTGGGATGGCAAATTTGCCTCCAAAGACAGCAAGAAACGAGGAAGGAAAACAACACTGGAAAGAACAATCAAGCTTGGCGAAATCCTGGTGGACTCTGGCAGATATGCCAAACTCACCAAATATTTCAACTCCAACTTCAAATCTTCCTAATGAAGTTAATATCTTGGAATATAAGGGGGCTCAATGGCCCCAAGAAAGGGAAACTCCTAAAAAATCTGATCATGGAAGAAAAACCATAAATTTTATTTCTACAAGAAACCAAATGTACGTTGAATTTTCTGGAAAAAGCGGTTGCTAAAGCATGGCCAGGAGGTCAAGTAATAGAAGTAGACGCACAAGGGGCTTCAGGTGGACTTGCCATCTTATGGGATGCAAGAAAGATACAGCTAGATAACATCCATGCTAATAAAAACTTTATTCAAGTTGTTTTTCATCTTCTGGGCACTAACATGTATGGCCACCTCACGAATGTTTATTTCCCACAAGATACGCAGCAGAAGGCAGCAATCCTAAAATCTCTAGAGCAGCTAAACACAGATAGGAGGCACCCGCTTTGGGTGACAGGAGGAGACTTTAATATGACAGCTACATCAGAGGAAAAGTTAGGTGGCCGTTGCAGAACCAATAAGGATGGTACGCTATTAAAGGATTTCATACAAGATAACTGGCTCATAGATCTTCCTACAGACAATGGCCTTTACACTTGGACAAACAAAAGAGTAGCACCCGTGCAGATTGCCTCTCGCCTGGATAGGTTCCTAATCTCTGATAACGCCGTCCATGTTGGAGGAGAATTCAAGGCCCATATCATTCCTTTTTCAAGTTCAGACCATTGGCCCATCGAGATGCTTTGGAGTAGGCCAGGCAACAATCTTAAAAAACCTTTTAGATTTGAATCTTTTTGGCTAACTCACCCCGAATTCAAGGACTTCATCATCACTACTTGGCAAAACAGTAATCCAACTGAGCACTCCAAAATGGCAAGATTTCAAAAAAAATTACAATTGCTCAAAGGAGAAATCAAGAGATGGAATAAAAATACCTTTGGCAACATTTTCAAGGAAAAGGAGAAGATTCTCAAAGATCTAAAAAACATTCAGCAGCGATTAATCCTTGAAGGGCACTCAGAGGAGCTAGCACAAAAGGAACAAGAAATGGAAGAAAAACTTCTGGAACGTGAAAGACAAGAGGAATTATTATGGAGACAGAAATCCCGAATTCGATGGCTGAAGGAGGGAGAGAAGAACACCAAGTTCTTCCACAGAACCACAGTGCAGAGAAGGATGCATAATCAAATCTCCCAGATAACTAATGCTCAGGGAGATAAGCTGGAATCCCAGGAAGATATAGAAAAGGAATTCCTTCAATACTTTAAAGCAATGAGTTAGGATCCCGCCATCAACAGAGCAGAAGCCATAGACGACATCACTAGGCACATTCCACGGCTGATAATAGAGGAGCAGAACTCTTTGCTTCTCAAGCCTATAAGTCTCCAGGAGGTTGAAATAGCGGCAAAATCTTTAAAAATCAGAAAAGCGTCAGGTCCTGATGGATTCTCATCAAACTTTTTCCATCGCTTTTGGGAATTAATTAAATGGGAAGTGTGGCAAGTTGTGGAAGAATCACGCAGCCTGCGCTAGATGTATCCAGGCCTCAATGCCACTTTTATAGCTTTAATCCCTAAAGTAGAGGACTCCAACTCCGCTGAGAAATTCAGGCCTATCGCCTTGTGCAACATCATTTACAAGATTGTCTCAAAGGTTGTGGCATTAAGACTTAAACCACTCCTCCCAGGCATTATCTCTCCTGAACAGTCTGGATACGTCGAAGGAAGGAAAATCACTAACCGAATAATTCTCTCACATGAAATTATTCACTCTCTAAAGCACTCAAAAAAACCAGGTATGCTTCTAAAAATCGATCTTTCAAAAGCGTTTGATAGTATAAGCTGGGATTATATAAAAAAAGTTCTAAATGTGTTTGGTTTCGCCAACGCGTAGATTAGATGGATAATGAGTCTGATAATGTGTCTGATCTCGTCTTCCTTCTTCTCCATATTGATTAATGGAATCCCCACCTCAACCTTCCGCTCCTCAAGGGGACTGCGACAAGTTGATCCTATGTCTCCGTTTTTGTTTATCATCATGGCGGAAGGCTTGGGAAGAAGCCTTACCTCCGCGGTCCAAAACCATGAGCTCAAAGGTATCAATCTTCACAATGCTCCCACCGTCTCCCACCAGCAATTTGTAGACGACAACATGATCTTCGGCCACTCCTCAATCCAAGAAGCCCGTTCCTTAAACTTGATTCTTAATAACTTCTCTGTTGCCTCTGGAGCTTGTATTAACAGAATCAAATCCCAGATTTTCTTTTTCAACACTCATCCATCTACTCAGCGAGCCATAGCCCGTATCCTGGGTTTTTCCATAGCTTCCCTGCCCTCCAAGTACCTAGGAGCCCCCCTCCTCGACGCGGCCTAGAAACACTCCTCTTGGACCTCTCTTCTGGAAAGACTGGAAGCTAGACTTTTGCTTTGGACTCACCGCTCCTTAAACATGGCCAGCCACCTAGTGCTTATCAAGGCAGTCTTACAATCCATGCCCTTATACCTATTTTCTATTCTGGCAGCACCAAAGTGGATACTAAAAGCTATAAAAAGTTTGCAACGAAACTTCCTCTGGGGTAGCACAGGTCTCAACAGAAAATGGGCATTAGTTAAATGGGAGAAAGCATGCCTCCCTAAGAAAGCAGGAGGAATTGGTCTTCGGGATCCTGAACACAGCAATAGGATCATGGGCGCAAAAATATGGTGGAGATGGCTAACATATCTAGGGACACTATGGACCCGTTTTTGGACAGCAAAATACGCCAACAATCTTCCTCTGGAGGAATGTATCAGAATGACAGAAATAAGCAAAGGCTCAACTATATGGAATTCAACGATACTCCACAGGGACCTTATCCAAAAACATAGTTTTTGGGAGGTAAAGGACGGAGGCACAGCACGCTTCTGGATGGATTCCTGGCAAAAACTTCCAAGTTTATCTCACATTATCCAAGAGATTCCAGAGCATAATATTCACTCACAGGAAACGGTAAATCAATTCTGGACGGATAATCCTGAGTCTGATCACCGGACCTGGCGAGAGGCTCAAGAGATCATCCCAAATAGCCCGGCAGCAGTTCAAAGGTCTCTGGCTAACGAGCTACAAAAAAGAAGGGTTCTAAAAGAAAACGATCAGGATAAACTGAGGTGGGGATACGAAGAGAAAGGTACATACACAACTAAAGAAGAATATCTTATCACCCTCAAAGATCAGCTAACCAAGGACAAATTATGGGAGAGAATCTGGAACCCCCCGATATGGCCAAAAATCTCCACTTTCCTTTGGCTCCTATCTCACAATAGAGTCCTCACTTGGGACAATCTCAGAAAAAGAAAATTTGAAGGACCCTCAATATGTCTAAATTGTAAAAAGGAGGAGGAAACTACTGTGCATCTATTGCAACTATGTCCATTCAGTAGGAAGATATGGGAGAAAGTCACCTTTAGATGCCAAAAGGAAGGCCGCGTGCTGGGAGATTTAAACAATACTCTACGCAAATGGCCCCAGTAGCCTTATCAAAGTAACATCCTCAACTCGCTCTGGCAAATTCTCCCTGGAATAGTAATGTGGAACATATGGAAGGAGCGCAATCGTAGAATTTTCAAAAATCAGTCAATGGATGAGCAACAAGTATGGAAGATAATAAACCAGAATGTACAGGAAACACTCTCCATTAAATGCTGGTCCCAGGAGGACTTCCCATCCAATGACAAGGAGCAAGCAATATGGCATAATTGGCAAATGAATCTACAATCCTCCAACTCTCCTACGAGCAACACTAGCAGACAGCAGGATACCCCTTCGATCTGGTCCCCTTCACCCATCAACACTTACATGCTAAACTTTGATGGGGCCTCCAAAGGAAACCTTGGACTCACAGGATATGGCGGAGCAGTCAGAAATCATCAAGGTCAAGTACTCAAAGTTTTCTTTGGCTCCATTGGATGGAACACAAATAATGTGGCTGAACTGGAAGGTCTATGGAGAGGCCTCTTCATGGCTCAGAGAGAAGGACTTTTGCCTCTAATTGTAGAAGGTGATTCACAACTTTTAATCAACATGGCTATCAGGATACAACAAGGAACAGAGGCTCAGAAGGTCAGTAGGAGCTGGAGAATGGTTACTAGGTTGGAGCTTCTGCAATCCTAGCTAAAGGACAACAAAGCAATAACCTTCAACCACATCAGGCGTGAAGGGAATAAACTTGCAGACTTTATGGCAAATATAGGAGAGGATAGACGGAAAGACCATTTTGAAGGTTTACCTCAGGGTAACATCTCAGCGATAGAATGGTCAACCTATCAGGAAATACTAAAGAATGACTCTCAAAGAAGGGCTCAAGATCACCCGGATGCGGGTGTTAATGACGCTATTAATGTTTAAGCGCCCTCCACGTGCCGGGCACATGAAGCCAAGCTCCAGACAGGTGGACGCCATGTGCTGGAAGCTGGCCTCCATCCCATTCAAGTTATATGGCCTTAATGGCCCTTCAATGCAGCAGACCTCCCGAAAAATTGCCTGCAGATTTCATAGGATGGCGCCTTCAATCATTGAGCCTAGTTTTAAGCTCGGCTCCGGTCTATCTCGGTTCAATGTGGCTGACAGAGTGAAGAAAGGAGGTTCTGTGGAATTTATCCACTGTGATATTCTTGTGCTCTGTCCCCTGGCTTCTCTGGCGAACTCGATGCTAGACATCGGTCTGTTCTGCAGCTTGGACACCCACGGCGACGACATTCTTATTGGACGCAGGAGGCTTAAGGTATCAAGGCCTCGCATTAAGCTTGCAGTTGGGCATCCCAGGATTAGTATGGCACCTCGAACTGGCCATTTGGGGCCTCGCAGGGGGCGCAATTATGGTCAGCGAGCCGATAGTAGAGGAAGGGGCCCCTCCTCTGATTCTGATTATTCGGGCTTGGACATCAGTAACACTGTTCAGACGGTGACTCTCCGTTATCGTCGTCGGAGGGACAAGCCCGTCATCAAAGTTGTGATCACTGTAATTTTCTCTGAGGAGAATGAGGAGGAGGATAATCAGAAGGACGACACAGGGGAACAGGTGCCTCCCTCCTCGGATGACCCGGACAGCTCTTACAGCCCGGAGCTCCACAGCAAGGTAGATGATGAAAGCACCCAAGGTTTTTCAGTGGAGCAGGCGGAGGCTCGTAAGGAAATTGGAAGCCTTAAAGGCAAAGAGCCCATGGAGGTGGCTGATAACCCAGTGGATGCTCTCATGGAGACTCAGAGCAGCAAGCCTGCCTCCCCTCTGAGCAAGGTTAGAGAGGAAGATTTCGAGGATTCTCTTGACTATACCCTGTACCTCAAATTGCCCCCTGGAATTGATAGGCTGGACGATCTTCCAGTGGGGATGGAGGTAACTTGGGAGAGGGACCCGGTTCGAGTAGCAGAAGATAGGAAGAAGCGAGCTCAGGAAAAAGAAGTGGAGGAGAAACAGAAGCAAAACAAGTGACTCGGTTGCGTCAGGGATTCATCAAAGGTTTCAAAGGTGCGACATCTTCTTTTTGGTTTTTGGTTCATGGGGAGGCAACCAGCAATGGATGCATTCAAGCATGGCACCCCTGTTCTTCTTGTGGATAAGGTCTAGGCTATGGGTACTGTTCACCTGTCTTTTTCTCTTACCTTGCTTATATAATGAACTTTATGGCAGTAGTTAATTCCCCTTTGGCTGAAGGTTTTGTAACCTCTGGCTCGCATAAGCAGAGGATCCAGGTTGACAAGGAATTTTTTGACAGAGAGCTGATCATACGCTCTCAGAGGTACTTACCTCTTGTAAATACTTTTTTTGTACTTTTAATATAATTAGTTCAGTCTTTGCTCAGCAAAAAAAAACAATGTAAGGGTGCAATAATAACAATAGTGGGCTTCTATGGGGAACAATAATAAAAATATTGGGACTACATGGGCACAAAAATATAATGAGGGGTTGTACTAATAAAAATAAGGGGTTACACTAGTAGTATAGCGACCTAACACCATGCCATTACAAAAACTAATTCCCTAAACAAACCATTAATCCAATGATTAAGGCCATTTCATAGAAAATAAATATGAAATTCACCACATCAATTACACCTTTCTTTCCTTGCGCATTTAGTAGTGCTCCCAACCCTCTATGCTCTAACCTTGCCACATTATTTCCGTTACCTATCATTCCTAAATTTATAGAGGTCTACCACTCTAAATTCCCACCAACTACTACACACACGATGATTTCCTATTGTTACAGTCTTCAATTCTCCATTTTGTAACCACCATGGCACCTAAAAATGCCCCCGTAATAAATCCAATGCTCACTCCCCTTATCGACTTAGACCATACCCGAGTCATGGACCGAGATTACAAAATATCTTAAACACATTGTGAATTCAACCTTATTGAACTACGTTACTAGTTTCAGGATAATTTTCATGACCAATCTGATGAGATACACCTCTCGAAATCCATACTCCCTTTATTTGTTGTTCGCAAATCCTATCATTTTCCAAATTTCTTTCTAAGATGCCAAGCCTCTTACCTTGCAAGAAAGAGGGAAATTATCTCTCCAAATGGTGAATTTCTCTTCACCATCATAGCTGACAACATAAATTAGATGCTACAGGTTCCCCACTGCGATTCCATCTTCCCTTTCTCCCTTGATGCCGTCACAAAAATTTACTAGAAATTAACTTTTCGCTAGAGAGCTGCCATTTTCGAAATATTCCTCCCTAAAGACTCTCAACTCCCAAAGAAAAATTCCCCATATCCCTCTTCTATGTTCCCTAAAAGGACAAGACAAATTATTTATGTTTTCTCATCCATCCTTGGTTACTATTTCGATGAGTGGATAGATGAGACTATTCTAGGATTTATGTCCACCCTTTCCTCAAAAGAAATACCATTAGTCACCTTTGACTATGGTCAATTCTGATCAAATGTAATTCATGAATAATTCCTAAAGTTTTTAAGTGAAGGAATGTTTAGATATTACTCAATTCTTATGTATATGTTTAAGTTTTTCCAAACAAATAAGTTTGTATTCTCATTGAAGAAAATTGATGAACAAGGAGAGCCACAGTGAGTTTTTTTCTAGACTTCATTAATGAGAAGACAATCATAGGAATTCAGCTTCTCAGAGTTCATATACAAATTTGTGTATCCAACGACTATTTAATAAGTGCCCAGCAGGTTCCAAGGATTAGTGAAGACATTCAAAAGGTTTTGCAGCTCTGTGAGCAGGTCAAAACATGGGATTGTTCATTCACAGAGAAAAGAGTGTATGGTTGAGAGTTGCCACCATACGAATTGCTTAAATATTTTCCAATGATGATATTTTCCTTGGAATACATTAGGTAGATAGTTCATTCTGATGATATTCATTTCAATGTAGCCAAGAGAAAGTCTCAGTTCAAGATGAAGACACACATATGACCCTGCATTTACAATAGTAGGGCAACAAGAGAGGAAGAAGACCTCCTCCTGAAACAAATGAACTTCCCTCTTAATTTCACTTGGTATTATGACCCTTTTGGGGTAATTTCCAAGTTGAGATTGGAGCAAAAATCCACACCATATGTGAACACTCAAAGGCCTGAAATAGAAGGGTATATGAACCATGCACACTTGCATGGAAAATACATCGCATGAGGCCGAGGAGAATGTACTTTCTAGGAAAACTTTAGAGACTCCTATAACCAAAGATAAAACATATAAGAGAGAAAGAGAGGATGATTCTCAACTCATGAAAGTCTCATCTAAATAATTCAAATATAAACTAAGAAGCGTAAAGAAGGCTTAGGTTCTAAAATACAATTTCCATCACTACAGGACACATGAGGCACTATGGTGTTCTCAGATTTGAAGACTTTCAAGTTGGACAACAATATCATGGAATCTCCATCATCTTCCTCAGTTACTAAAGAGATTATAGCCGTTATCACTCGGACACTAGAAATATATATAGAGCAGAGATAGTTGGACATTGTTCAAAGATACAAGGAGATTAAGAAAAGGTATGAGGTCATTCATGACAACATATCAACTTAGTTCATAAATATCCTCCTCCATTTAGCATAAACTCATCTCAACATATGATACTCATAAGGGAAGGATGCATATGGAATTCTTGCAGGCCCAGGAACCTCAACCAATGTCAGAAGGAGATTTCAAATAGACCATTTTTGAATTTGAAGCAAAGTTTTTCGATCCTTTGGACCAAATATATATGAATAGGTATGTAGGAGAGATGGAGCATTCCACTTTTACAAAGACTGCAATTACTGCCTCTAACCTATGACTTACTTTAAATAATGTGTAGTCTCAACTCAAATTGGAGAAAATATCCTCACTTGATAAAGATACCAGAATCAAATAATTGGAGGAAACGGTGCTCAAGGAGGCCTCAATTGAGACAACTCAAAATCTACAGAGGAAATAATCAGAAAGAAGAACGCTGACGTTGCAGCATTAAAGAAACAATTGAAGCTACTAGAAACAAAATACCCACATGCTAAGGAACTTGGAGATACATAGCTATAAAAGGAAGAAATGATGAAGCTTTTAGTGGAACAAGGTGCCTAGATCAAATCAATGGAAGAAGAAATGGACAAACTGATGAAAGAAAAGGAACAGAGTTCACAACTTGCAGTGGTTCTTCTTGATGCAGTTCCCATTACATCTCTACTACAAACAAGTGTCCCTACAACAACCACTACAAGAAGAACATCATCTTTAACAGTGCTTCCCACATAAGTGAAGTTATCTCAATCTATGCAAAACAAGATTATACAAGAGGAGGAGATAAAGATTTTACAAGAGCGGAGTACAAGGTTTTAAAACTCTTACTTCACAGAAACACAGAAGTCTCAGACATTGTACCAGGGATTGAAGAAAATCGAAAAGGATTGTGCCATGGGAAATACATTAGCACAGGTGAACGAAACTATCTAGAAAAGGATCAATGAAGATATGCGGGAATTTTGGCCTTCAATCCAAATCATTTTTGAACAAAAAGAACTTATGGAAAGGTCAAATGAAGCCAATGAGAATTTCAGAAAGTAGCTAAGAGACAAAACAAGTGAAGCCACTCATCTGATCAAATTTATAAATTCCAAGGACAATCAAGAATTAGAGGAATTAGAAATTGAAGACAGGAATGAAACAATTTTGGAAGTGAGGAAAGTGCTCTCTACAAGGAATCTGATGAGACTACTTCAAGAGAAGGGTCAAAATATGAACATATGTAGACAAAGATTATTTTCCAAGTTGGAACCTCTCTACAAGGAAGGACTTCCTAACCTGTTAATAACTAATGACAATCTCAACACGTGGCTAGATTACAGTGAACAAATTATGAGCAAGGCAAGAGATAGTTCAAAGGTTACAGCCGAAAGACTCATCATGACAGGAAAAGCATTCCTCGAAGCACTATCATATGATCTTGATATGTAGTATGCAATTTTGAACTTGTTCATCACTTGGATGGTATTTTCCAAGTATACTGAACTCAACGAAGTATACACAAAGTTTATGAAGATGAATATGAAAAGCGAACAACACTGGGATAGACTCTGTGAGTTACTAAATATAAAAGGTAATTTCAGTCCCATAGGTCAACATTACAGCACATACAGGATTTTAGCCCCAAACAACTAGCTATTCCCACATTTTAGTGCCACCACTTTAGACAATTTGATTTCCATAATTTTGTTGTAATAAGTTAGATTAATTCAGTCCTATTATTTTGTAGATACATCCTCATCATCCAAACATGATATTTTTGTAAATTAGTTATAAATGCTTCAATTATTGAAGTAATATAGGTCCATTTTTTTAGGAAAAACACTATTTTACATTGTTGAAGCATCAACAAATTTTCCAAGTAACGTAGAAGCTCTTTCACAGGATTCCTATGTCAAGTTGTTGGCCATGTACATCTATCTATTGTATGTTTTTATACTTCTATGTTTATAGCACATATTTATTTTCTAAATCTAAATTATTGAAAAGATAAGTAAAGGGCAGAATTTGTTTAAATCTACACTCTTCACCTGACTACGAATAATTTTTTAAGTTTTCTTCTAATCATTAAATATAGAATTTAGGTAACAATGCTCTATATTTTAAAGTGGACCTTAATTTGTTCTTCTTCTCCATTTCACAGATTCTAAAGAATCTAGTTAGTTTGGATATATCTCCTTGTGAGATCCATCTATACATACTATAGTTATTTTTTTATTTTATGTAACAGGCTCGATATCCCAATGGAAATCTAAGTTATCAACTAACCATTCAAACACAAATAAACCTCAAACTTCATAGCTAGCCTAATTTTAAACCAATCAATGTTAAATCTTATAGAGAGAGCCCTCTCTGAAGTCAGAAGGTCTAGACGTGAGCTTCCAAAGTTTGTTTGTGGTTACCTTGGTGATTTTCTTCTGCATCCACAAAAAATTTATGAGTGCTAAGCTTTTGGTGACCATACTAGGGAACATAAAAAATAATCCTCATTTCATCATCATAAGATTATTTCCCTACTTTCTGTATCCTTATTTCGATAAATCTAATGATCAATACATTGGAAATAAACTATTAAAGGATTTTTTTTTTCATTTTTAAAGATTTGCCTCCAAAACGAATTTACACTCGAGCCAATCCTAATCTAGAACCACCTGAAATTTTAGACAACCCTGAAAGATACTTAGAAGGAGAATTTTAGCTAAAATCCAAGGAAGCAATAGCCCCCTTTCGAGGGCCAATTCTCTTCCTGAAAACCTCATTACCATTCAAGATATTCAGTTCAATCTGCCTTTCAAGCATACTATTTTTAGGACTATGTCTGAATCCTTTGTTTATTAGACAATGGTTGAAGAAGCGATTATTCAACTTTATAAACCAATAATTCCATCTATAGAACCTCATTTGGGTAAGAAAGCCCTTCAGGAGTTTTACAAATTGCAAGATCTTGATTCAGCCCTTGATCAGGCTATACATCAAGCTTACATACAACAGTCTCTTGAGTTCTCTACTTTTACCATTGTAGCATCTGCTTCATCTTCCCAATTAGTTCATGCAACATGAGTTGGCCCTACCTCTTCTCTAATTTCTACTACTCATCCAGTAGTATCACAAGTGGTCATTCAATTAATTCCCACAAATCCTATATCTTCTCCTCCCTTATGACCAAATATCACAGTTCCTCACTATGCACCCCTGGTTTTAGTTGGTCAATTGCATGACATGCCCCAGGACAATCAAACTAGTATTCCCCAATTTGATGATAATAATGTTGTCGTTGGACAAAAACACATAGGTAGGATGAATGACCTTTTTGATCTTCATGAATTAAATGATAATGATGTAAAACTAAGGATGTTTGTGCAAAGCTTATGTGGAGAAGTTAGAAAGTTGTTCAAAAACATAGTAGTAGGTAGTATAACTGAACTTGCTATTTTTCAACAATCTTTCCTAACTATGTGGGAAATAAAAAAGAGTCTTTTGTAGATCCTTAATGATTATAAAAAGATTAAGATAAGTCCAAATGAAACTGTAGAAGAATGTTGTGACAAATTCAATAGGTTTTACAATGCAATTCCCGTTTCCATTAACCATCCGCGGGCTTTGCTTTCATACATTTATTAGAAGGTTTCAATGTTGATATGGCCTATCAACTAAGAGAAATGGATCCCTTAACCTTAGAGGAGATGTAATAGAAGACACTTAAAGTAAAGGCTAATTTATTACCCAAGAAAGCTAAGTTAATACCCGAAAAAAGAGTAACAATAAAAGTGGAACCTTCATATTCTGTTTATGTTGATTATAAATTAGACAGTCTACTGAGAAAAATAGAGAAAATGATGGACACAATCAGTATAGTTGATATGACTCCTCCGAGAGAAAATAAAAATGGGAAAATAAGAAATACAACCTATAAAAGAAATCAACCCCTGAATCAACAAAGTGCGAGGTACGCAAGAAAGAAGAAGGAACAGTGCGGATGTACGTTGTAAGTCAGAAAGTAAAGGTGCGGATCTAAAGAAAAGTATGGAGAGTAGAAGAATGACCAGTGCATATCTGCATAGTTCAGACTCAGAAGAGTTGCGGATATACGCAGGCCCCTGTTGGTGAAGTTGCGGTCTTATCTATAAACATTTGTTGACTGTCTTTTATCTATTGCTGCAGAATCCTGGGTTTAGATGTCTGGTATTACCTTTCTGTTTATAGCATTCTGAAGAATTGGGTGATTCATTGGTTCATTGTATAAGGAGATTGGTTGATTTACATGTACTTGATGATTATTTGATGTTCATGGATCCAGTCTGAAAATTTA
>APFE030589943.1:17128-28360 GCA_000404065.3 Pinus taeda | reverse complement strand
GGCTACCGAGGACATCCCAATGAAGCTGCAAGCAAAAAACAACACCACAAAGATGAAGAAGGCCCAAGAAAATGGTGTGAGTTCCATAAGATCTCCACTCACAATACAAGTGGGTGATAGGCCAAGCAGTCACTGGTGGCCACACTAAAGGATTACGAATCAAATGTAGTTTCTGATTCTAAATCAAAACCTGATAAGGGGGCTGACAAAAGGAAGTAGATCATTGGTGTGGAGCCCACTGCTACTGTGACCACCACAAAGATCCAGAAAACTAAGCTTGAAGATCCAGAGGAGGGGGAACGCCTCTTCCACTCATAGATGTGGGTGAAGGGTGTTGAAGAAAGTGTAAATAGGTTCGATATTCATAATGACACGAGCTTTGTAAATGATGTAATAAAAGAAAATAAATTATTTTTGTATGCCTTGCTACATGGCTTTCATGAGAAAGAAGTGTCATTAGGTAAAAGACTTCTTCTTTATGTCTTTAGGATTTATTAATAAAGTCAAAGAGTCAAGTCAAGTATGAAGGAGCTCTTTAAGAGCCTATGTAAAATGTATTCAAGTCAAAGTAACCCTCTAAGACCAAGAGCAATCCTCCAATGGAAAGATCATGAAGTCTGTAAGCAAATCAATACAAAATTCATCAAGTTAGCTTCAATATTGAATTAAATATATAAATGGCAGTCATGTTGGCTTGGATAAAAGACATGTCGGTTCAGAAGTTCAATTCGGCTCAAAGTAGGAGCACAAATCACTATAAATACCCATCTAGGGTTAGTGGAAGTGGCACAACAACAGATCTCACATTCTCTCTTTGAATTTCACATGGACAAAGGAGAAAATCCGCACTTCAGGAAGACAATTATTTAAGGGTCTTTGTACACCTTGGTTTGGTATTAGGTGCAGGCATATTAAGTCTCGAATGAAGAGCAGAGAGAGTAAAACAAGTCCCTTCACCTCGTACTACAGGAGGAAATAACTTTAGATCTGTCTCCTAAGAAGTCTAGACATGCATATAAGTATCTCGGTGATCCTTCAATAACATAACATCTAGGAATTCATTCTAGAATGCAGTTGCTTATGGATAAGACAATATTGACATAGAAATAGTCTTAGAACATCACTAATCCTAAATGTATTTTCTCTTTTGGATAATACCACAGAGGTATAGTCCTGGCATAATGAAGAGCTGCAGTAACAACAGTGACAAAGATGATCAGTCTCGGAATCATGAGAAGAAGCAGTAATGACAGTGAAAGAGGGTAACACTCTTGGGATAATGAGAAGCAGTAACCATAACAGTCTCGGCCTAACTGGAAGGTTAGGATCTCAAAATTGCAATCTTGGTAGACCTACCTCATAGTATTCAATGTATGTATGTGATGGAAAGAACCTCAAAACCCTTACTATCTTTGCATAATCTCAAGTCTCATTGTCTTGGTTTAAGAGAGATCATAAGGATCCTATAATTGCAATCTCAGTCTCAGCATAGAACACACTCAACATGATGATGGTCTTATCAAAGGATACAATGATGATCCAAATGCATATGGAGACATGGTGCAACGGTCATCATGATGAATATCTCAATGAAGTTAAGAGATCTCATTGACATGATGAATAAGTAGTAATGAAAATATCAATGATGCTGTAGTGAAATGGTGTAGCAATGAGGATGATGTCAGTAGTGACATAACAGAGGATTGATGTCTTGGTCTTGGAGAGGCAGAATGTGTCAAGGGTCATGATCTTGGTATTCGTCAATTAGAATCTCTATAAGAAGAATTTTGTGCGGGTTTTCCTATCCAAGAGGGAGAGGTTTTGGCCTTGGAAGAAAGACAAATACTTTGTGTTCTTGTCTCTTTTATTTTTGATAGAAGTTTTATGAAGTACTCACACACACTAATAATGAAAAGAAGATCAAGCTAAGATAAATTGTAAAAACACTTCACAAATTGTTATCATGTTAAGAAGAATCACTCTAATTTCTGAAAGCCCTAGATTCTTCAACATGGTATCAAAGGAATTGGATTCATAAGTCAAAGGAAGGGAAAAAAATATACATTCAAGGATCAAGTTTCTACGAGGCATCAAAGCAAGCTGAACGATATCAAGATCTACATTGCAAAATCAAACCCTAATCATGATCAAACCATAGATCAAAGGATTAGTCTTCAACAACAATATTCAATAACAAGAGTTGATTTCTATGCAATTAAGAAGACAATATTCAACAACAAGAATTTTTTAAGGCCTCCAAGGCTCTCATCAAATGAAGCTCAAAGGACCTCAAATCGAAGTCTACATCAACTCAAAGAAGGTTCTAGAAGCAGTCTTGATCTAGATGACAATTGAAGGAAATAAAACATGAACATCCTCAGAGGATCATTTCCTTACCCTATAAGGAAAACAATTAAGAGAAGCAACAAAGTATTCAAGAATAATTCCTCATACATCTTGTTATACGAACATCAAAGCAATCAAGATGAATACTTGATCTTCACAATCAAGTAAGTATCTTTTCATTCTATAATCAAGTTGGTTATATGACTTCATGAATGCAAGGAGATCTATATATAGATAGGTCATCAAAGGTCCTTTCATATAATAAGAAGGATTTCCAGAATCCTTATGGATAAAAAAAGTCATTAACAAGTCTCCTTTGAATTCATCTCTATGTAGCAAGAAAGGAGACAGGTAAGAAATATATAGAAGATATACTTTCTGAAATAGGTCATATCACTTAGATCGGATTGAATGTATCAAAGAGTAAAGGAATATCTTCATGAGATCTCAATTATGAGATCTGGGAAAAATGATGAGAAAATAATCATCATTGATATTGATATTGATAAGCAAGGTAACAAATGTCCATGAACAAGAAGGTTACCTCAAACAACAATTTGTGATCTCTATGCCAGATAGAGAGAGACAAGTTGAAAGGATTCAAATATGTGTAGAAAGGAAAGGGAAGGTTGACAAGACAAATAATTAGTGTGGGTTTATTTCAACTTTAAATTTACCGAATAAAACACTACAAAGCAAAATTGTGTTAAAGATTTTAATTAAAGTTTATTTATATTTATTATATGAAAACTATTATAGCTTAAATTCATATAGTTAGTACACATTTACTTGAATTTTGTGTTTATTAAATATGACGATGACAAGAATGTTATAAAAAAATTATTGCAATTAAAAATCAAATATATTTATTTATTTACTATAGCCAAATTATTTCGTTGAATATCAACGCACCAGACAACGTATTGAAACAAGGTGATAGCAAGTCCCTTCCATTGTCAAATAGACTATATTGTGATTTGGATGATAATGATTTAGTTCAAAATCTCGAGGGAAACCATCAGTGCGAGACTCTCACCCAAATATAAGCATTGTATATGAAGTCAATTTAATGTAATAGGAGCAGTTGCTAGATTTATAAAATAAAAAATTCAAGTGACAAGTTTTCCAAAATCAACGTGTGCTTATGACTTTGTCTCTAGTTATGCTTGCTATGTTTCTGCAGCCGACATGCATTTATTACAAAACACTAACCATGGGCTCAACATTCTCCCTTTGTTATCTAATATTGTTCGTCCTTAGGTGACTTTGAACCCATGTACACCTAGAAGCACCATTCACATAGAGCATTGATTCATACAACATTCATCAGTGTTTGAAAATATTTGCTTAATTCATCATTTTTCTTGTTGCAAAGCAATATCATTGAAGCCACATATAACAGAGAGGACAATTTTTACATTAATGATAACATATCCGTATTGTTGCTATAATATTGACAAGGAGTTGTATGGCTGAGGAAACAGGGGATTGATAGCTGAAATAGAGCTTAGACAGAGAGTGGTGTGTATAACAGGGCTATAGTATGCAAGAATATTATTGAAACTACCTTGCTTATTTATCTTCTTCCTAGTGCACATTATGTGAGGCTTATATTGACCTACAACTAGTGATTTTGTAAACTCAGGAAGTAAGACAAATAGCCTCAGTCCAAGTCTGAGTTTGACAAGTAAAATACTAAGAATACCTTAGTCAGGTTAGTTCTAATGATGGAATACTGTGTGACTTCACCTTTTTTTATTATATCAAAGTTTCATAAAACCATGAAGCATACCTTGTTTTGAAAGAAAAGTCCTAAGTATACTAAGGTCAAGAAGCCTCAACCAACAAGGTCTTATAAGCTAAGGACTAAGTCAGTTGCACTACTGATTGTCTTACAAAGATAAGTAGTTCAATACAGGTTTGAATCTTGTAGAATGAAGACTTATACAGAATCCAAGGGAGCTATAAGTTTGAAGTTTGATGCTTCTTTAACTGCCTAGAATGTGAGATATGTATCATCCAATAACTTTTATCTAAAGTGTTCTTAAACCTCATGATCTCTTGTCATAATATAGAAGCTATGTCTATTGAAAGATGCCATGACAACAACCAATGGATCAAGTGTGTTCAGAATATGGACTGCTAAAATATGATATAGACTGAAATCAATAATCTATGAGTTCAATATTGTCCTAAAGGTACAAATCTCCAATATCAAATTTAGTCTATGAAATTTCTTTTTTGAATCAAAGAAAGCTAAGAAAGGTTATTTATCATAGGTCTACCTGAAGGTCAAATTTCTGAATTCGAGAAGCCTGACTATAAATTCTGCAGATGATCATTCTAAGCTCACTTACTGAATCTAGTTGACTAAAATATCTTGAGTTCTTTTTTAAGAAGGAAAGGTCAAGCCCCTCCTCAAAGCGCAAAAGATCAAAATATCTCTTGATAAAGTAATTTGTTGACCAAAGATATAAATTATTGAAACCATATTGGTTTGAAGTATTTGATCAATCTTGTTGTTGTAAAGAAAGTATTGATGTCATATAAAAATTGCTATGGAAATCTTGCATGGGTATTTGGGTGCTGAATGTTCAATCCAGAATGATGAATTCCATTATTTGCACATTGAATTAATAACCAAAATCCTTGATTGATTAATGATGGATCAAGGACATTGGGTTTCTAGGGTTTTGGATAGTTTGGATAATTCGAAATCTAGGGTTTGAAAACCCCAACAAGGTCTTAAAGGTTTTAAAAATCATCTTTGAAGGAGTCTTAAACCACAACTTGTTTTCTTGAGAGGCCAAGATGGTGTCACTTTGAAGAAGCAGTCCAAAGCCCTAGCAAGGTCTTATAAGCTAAGGACTAAGTTAGTCACACTACTATTTAAAGGTTTTCAAATTCATGTTTGAAGGAGTCTTAAAACATACCTTGTTTTCTTGAGAAGCCAAGATGGTGTCATTTTGAAGAAGTAGTCCTAATGAGTTTGAAATTATCTATCTGAAGATAAATCAACAATTCATCCTTATGCATGAAGTCTACCTCAAATTTTTATTTGTGGAAGGCATTGTACAGATCTTGAAGATCTGTTATGGCTATTGATTATATTACAGTGATAAGCTATTCAATACAAGTTCGAAGCCTATAGAATGAAGACTTATAAGTATGAGCTGCATGTATGATGGGGTTACCAAGTATGCATACAAAGATGAGGTATTAGGCAGGGTCCACCAAGTTTCGTCTCTAGTTCTGAGTGTATTCTTTGATAGTTATAACCGCCATAGGCGCAAGATGTGCTTATTTCTTGAAATATAACTAAACAGGTTCCATGCCTGCCTATTATTTCATTAAATCTTGGTCCTTGCCTAAATAAGCTCCCCTTCCTAAACCTTGCTTCATTGTGCCTACAGTTCTTAAACCTCATGATCTCTTGTCATCATATAGAAGTTATGTCTATTGAAATATGCCATGAAAACAACCAATGGATCAAGTGTGTTCATAATCTAGATCACTAAAATATGATATAGACTAAAATCAATAACCTATGAGTTCAATATTGCCTTAAAGTTACAAATCTCCAATATCAGATTTAGTCTATGAAATTTGTTTTTGAATCAAAGAAAGCTAAGAAAGGTTATTGATCATAGGACTACCTGAAGGTAAAATTACTGAAATCGAGAAGCCTGACTATAAATTCTGCAGATGATCATTTTAATCTCACTTATTGAATCATGTTGACCAAAATATCTTGAGTTCTGTTTTAAGAAGGAAAGGTCAAGTCCCTCCTCAAGGCTCAGAAGATCAAACGGTATCTTGATAAAGTCATTTGTTGACCAGAGATATAAATTATTGAAGACATATTGGTTTGAAGTATTTGATCGAACATGCTGTTGTAAAGAAAGTATTGATGTCATATAAAAATTGTTATGGAAACCTTGCATGGGTATTTGGGTATTGAATTCTCATCCCAGGCTAATGAAGTCCATCCTTTGCACATTGAATTAATAACCAAAATCCTTGAGAGAAAAAATGTTGTTGCTCTTACAATGATTTAGAGAAACCAAAATTTATTGAGTGACTAAGGATCATTATTAGACATTCTTTATTGATTAACGATGGATCAATTACATTGAGTTTCTAGGGCTTTGGACAATCTGTATAATTGGAAATATAGGGAATGATAATAGGGGGCGACTACTGAAAGAAAAGGGAAGGGTATAAGAAACAAAAGAAAGTACTAGCTCTGAGATTTGGTTGGCATAATTTGAAATGAAAAAACAAATCAACATGGTAGATAACATCTATGTGGATATCATACTAGTGAAATCGATAGCGGAACTTCTATTGTTATTATGGTCATGATACCATTTGATGTTTCTATGTACCCATGAAGTATGAAGTGTGTCCTAGTACTCTAGCAGACAAGGTATGTTGAGTATAGTGGTTGCTTGGTCTATCAATCTTGGTTAGGCTCAAGTACAATATTTCAACAAGTTACAAATGGAGTTCATTCAAGTAGGAAGTGGGAACAAATAAGTCAAGTTGGATAGGTAGGAGTCCCACTGCCAACGAAATAAAAAAATCAAAAGATCCCAAGCAATTGCTGCTGGCATGTTTCTTGTCTTATCAGATGTGTTGCATAAAATTAGATTTGACAAGGTCTAATTAGAGGTTCTAAAGACGAAGTTGTAGATTCAAGCTAGTGGGCTTGCTCAGGGTGGAAATCAACCTGGTTCATGGAGATTTGTTTGAAGTTGGAAAACAAGTTTCTAAATTACTAGGTCAGGAAAACCAAAATGAAAGAAAGAGACAGTATGTTGAAATGCAAAGGATGTAGAACATGAGAGGAGATCCAACTTGTGAAATAAAATATAGTTAATTGTGCATGGCAGACTATGAAATCTATATGAAAAAATAGATAAAAATGACAATCTACAATTTCTCATTGAACAATTTTTTCTTCATATTTACAACTATTCAGATGCATGTTACAAAAACTGAGATTTAGTATAACTGTTAACATGCATATCACAAAAATTAAGATTTACAGAGTAATTGAAGGTATCAAATCTACTTGATATCGAGAATGATGTTGTCCATCGAAATTGTGAAGGTTCCCTTTAGTGAAAATTCACGTAACATGAAGACAGTTGTAGAGATGTTTCATTTATATTCTGCAAAAGGTATTTGCAGAAGACTTGGAAAAAACATTTGAAGAAGATCTTTCATAAGCATGCATTCTAGCTTGCCATTTTCATCTTTTATTGTACATTGTAGACTGTGTTCATAAGAAAATAGCTTTTCGTCATTGTATTTTGTACAATAAAGCATGCAATTGACTGGACAGTCTGTTTTTCTAATTAGTTGTTTACATTTGCTACATAATGGCTTGTATGGTGGACGAAACAAATCAGATGGTTTGAGAATTCCAATAATCTTTAGCAGTTCAATTGGGAATACAAATATTTTTGTTATGTTTATAGTAGATTAACAACCTAAGCAAAAGAAAAAATGGTAAAAGAAAAAGTGAATAGTTCAAGAAGAAATAGAGAAATGCCTATAAAAAGTTCAAATGCACCTGCAAATGAACATTTGTTTTTGGTATATTCTATAAATGAGTAGTAGTTGAAAAGAAATTGAAGACTTTCCTAAAGGTTTTTTTTGGCAAGAGTCTGTAGATAATATTTTGTCAATTGATCATTAAGTGGTTCAAAGAAACTTGATAAACATGTACGTATGGTATGGGATTCTCTTGGTCCACTTCGAACCATGTTTTTGAACAGAAGCAACACTGACTTTCCTCTTATTATATCTTGCTACAACTCAAAAAATATATGTTTGTGTTGTTCGATTAGATACACCTGAAAAAAATCCAAGTCAAAATTTTGGTTAGTTGTGACAAGAAAAGCATTCAAGAGAAAGCAAAAATGGACATATAAAATGCCTAGCATAAAAGAGCAGAAGATTTGACACAATACCATGGCACAACCACTGTTTGTTTCACCGTCTTTGACATATGGTTCAAATTGACGATTGTTTTGTTGCCATTCTATGACAAGTGTTACGAAGCTTCCAACCGAATAATCTATATTTGCTTCTAAAAGCGTATCAATTGTATTGTCTGGAGTAAGCCGACATTAAGGACAAATCATGGGTATCTTTTCAATGATAGATGTTGAATTCAACGAGATTTAGTGGTTGGAATCACCTCTTTCATATTTTCTTTTCTTAGTAACGTTGAATCCTGTTATGCAAACACTTTTGCTGACAGAGAAATACGAGGCCAATTGAGAGATCAGTTTATCACTTATGTTGACGGTTATTGTAAGTTGGCCATGCAAATCGACAATGTCAGCATGCACAACTTGTGTCTTCTGTGGTGAGGAGGGTGTTGGAGTAGAAGTAGGACCATATAACACTAACACATCACCTTCAAAAATAGTTGTTAAACTTCCCATGCAAATGTCCATTATGGACGATGGTATTATTTGTCGTTTTGTTGTTTTCTCTTTTGGCATTGTGCTTGTTGCACTATCTGTTTTCTGAATGCATTCATTTGTGCTTGTTGCACTATTTTCTTTACGAGTTGACATTTTTTCTATTGGTACATGTGTGAAAACACAACAAGGAAACAAATGTATTGTAAATCAGTTATTGAAAACATTTTACAAGAACTAGATATTTGAAACATTATTGTGTAACTTAAACATATTTTAGTTTTGACTGAAAAACTTTCTAATGAAAATAGAAAGCAATGAAATCAGAAGAAAAAGAACAAATCAGATGTACTGATGAATCTAAAGCAAGGAAAGTTATTGTACTTGGATTGTTGCAAAGGAGGGATGTAGAGAAACTAGTTGGATTGTTGCAAACGAGCGATGTAGAGATAGCTAGCTTTTGCTGTGACCGGAGATGCAAGAAAGCATATACCATGTTTTGATCAGAGTCGTCGCAAAGCATAAATTGTCGTTTTGATCAGAGTTGCAGCAAAGCATAAATTATGCTATGATCTGACAAATATGCATTTGAAATATTGATTTCACATTGCTCAATAGGAAAACTTGTCCAAATATGATCTATTGTTGTTTTTGATCGTGGACATAACTTACTCCTTATTTCTTGCAACTTCTTAGTTTTCATGTATTCTTTAAGAGCTTGACTGTGAGCTGTTTCTAATTGAATATCAATGTTAAAATCACCAATGATTAAGAACACACAATTAACATGCGTGGTTTGTGATTTTGCTTTTCTAATCAGTTCTATTATTCTACACACTTGTTCAGAAGGAAATGCGTAAATGTTCATTAAGCAAATTGGTTGTTGGAAGTATATGTCAATTAGTGCGAGTTCTGTTTTTTTGTTACAAAATGTTTTTTTTGATTTGATCAATATATTCCTGTTTACACAAGTAATTTGTTATGAAACCAACTCACAAATAGATAGAAAATATAGATGAACACCTTAGAATTCAGCCTCTTCGAGGGGGCAACCTCCTTTACATTACACAAATGAACAATTCTTAGATGATACAAATGAAAAGAATTCCTTTCTATATATAGGAGTCTAAGGGGTCATAATATAATAAGAGCCAACATAACAATGATAATGTAAGTGCAAAATTATAACAATAGTGGGCTTCTATGGGGCACAATAATAACAATATGGGGACTACATGGGCACAACAATATAATAAGGGGGTTGTATATCACAATAAAGGGTTCACCAGTGTATAGGGACCTAACATGCCCTCTCTTCCAAGAAGTGTTGTCCTCGATGCTTGCAGTGTTCTTGAGTTATGTATAAAATTCTTATCCTCCCATGTGGAATCTTCAGTGAGTAAGTTCTTCCACTTGATGCAGATACTCGAAATGATCGATTTATTATGTAGTAATCAGGTTCTTGTTCCTGTGATTGCTCTAGGTTCAATATTTTTTCCTTCCTCGTCAAGTTCTGGCAATATTGTTTGATTGGGATCTTTTACACTTGTGAGAGAGTGGCCAACTTATTTGCCTGCTTCCTTCATCGCTTTTTGTTCGTTTATCCATCTAGTTGGATAAATAAAATGCCAAAACAATGCTTTCCATTTCTATTCTTTCTTGAGAGTGCATATTGCAAAACATTTTTCTTTCTTTTTTGTAGATGATTTCAAATGTCATAACCAACATATTTGTGACCCTTTTTCTGTTCTTCTAAGAAAATTTTGGTTCTTAAAAAGTATTTAAGACTATCATGATCCATTTTTACCTTGAAGTGTCTTCCCATTAGGTAAGGTCACCATTTCTTAAGTGCATGTAGTATTGCCAAAATTTCCTTCTCATAAATATCTTGCTTAAGATGTAGCCGTAAAAATACCCAATTGCCTACATCAAAACTTCTTTCACTGCAATATTGATTTACCTGTTGTTTCATTCGATTCTGACCAAAGTGGCGTTATCCTTTAAAAGTTGGAGAACTTGTTGTTGATGCTTGATATGATCTTTCACTGCTTGAATCTTTTTCTTCTTGATATGTCCTTCTATCTTGAGAGTTTGAGGAGTGATAATTTATTCCAATGCATTACAATATATGGTTGGATTCATTTCTTGATGATCGATGTGATCTTTTACTTCTTGAATATTTTTGTTCTTGATATGTCCTTCTATCTTGATAGTTTTAGGAGTGGTAATTTTGGCCAATGCATTACAAGAGATGGTCGGATTAATTTCTTCTTTCTCTATGTGATCTTTCACTTCTTTAATATTTTTCTTCTTGATATGTCCTTCTATCTTGAGAGATTGAGGAGTGGTAAATCTTGCCAATGCTTTACAAGATATGGTCAGATTCATTTCTTCTTTCTCTGGGGTTGGTTCCTGGTGTATATCCTCTTCTTTTGATGTTTCTTGA
>APFE030589943.1:0-14585 GCA_000404065.3 Pinus taeda | reverse complement strand
CATCTTAGCTTCTACATCTTTCTTTAAACCATCCATCTTAGATTCTGTTACTTTTTGTGCGAGTGACATTTGTTGCACTTGGTCTCGTAATTTTGATAAATCATGTTGTATTTCTTCCTCTTCTTCATGAGTCATGCTAGAGCTTTCAGGTTGCTTACTAGGTGTTTCCATTTTATTTCCTTGGGGAATCAATTACCGATAATAATGCTTTACTATGCCCTTTGAATTCCTTCAAACTAATTTTTCAAACCAAGCTTATGCAGAATTAAAAGAAAACTACACCTTTTTTCACTTTGTAGGAGCTTAATATTGAATCTGATGTATCTTTGTAATTTTGGATCATCCAATTCTTAAATTGCGACTTGCAGTAGCCTTCTATGTCCTCTTTCTAATGCCATCGGTCTGATCAAATTTAGATTCTCTAAGGTGGAGTTATACACAATCTCCCAAGATGACCTGATTATAAACCTTTCTAGAAGAGCGAACTTGTATGAAGTTCCACGTGTCACTGTTTTGACCTTAGTATCTAAAAAAAATACACAGGAAACTACAGTCCATCCTCTTTCTGTTACTTCTGATGAAATTTCAATCTGATTCTCAAAACAAAAGTTATGACGATTTTCCCCAGGTCACCTGTTTGGAATGAAATTCGGGAGTCTGCATAAAGGCCAACTTCCTCAGATCATATCTCCGCAAATATAGCATGAAACACTCTGAAATTCGGACTCAAAGTTCATAACAATTTCATCCCAAATGGGATTTTTTTAGCGTATGAAACATCGCAAAAAAAGTTATAGTGCAAATGCCATGGTGACCTGTTTGGAGCAGTGAAACCCTAGAATTCAAAGCTCTGATACCAAATGTTATGAAACCAACTGACAAAAAGATAGAAAAAATAGTTGAACACCTTAGAATTCAGCCTCTTCGAGGGGGAAACCTCCTTTACATTACAAAAATGAAAAATTCTTGGATGATTCAAATGAAAAAACCTCCTTTGTATATATAGGAGTCTAAGGGGTCACAATATCACCAAGCCGACCTAACAATAATAATATAAAGGCACAAAAATAACAATAGAGGGATTCCATGGGGCACAGTAATAAAAATATGGGGACAATAGGGGCACAACAATATTAATAAGGGATACAACTATGATAGTAATGGGGGCATCACTAGTATTATAGGGACCTAACATATCAATTGGCTAAAGAAGGTGTTTCTCTTTGTATCCTCATAATGTGCTATCATTTCCTCCGTGAAAATTGACCACGTGACAAGTGGTTTACGAGAAAAAATCCCTTTATACCCTAAAAATTGATTTGATTCTAAATAATTAAATGCAATACATAACTTTTGTAATAGTGGTACATGAAGTAGATCAAAATATTTCTCCGTCTGTAGTATCCAATTTACCGGATCCTTGCCATCAAACTTCCTCATCTCGCTTTTTCTTGATTTTGGGAGCTCAATCTTGAAACGACTGTAAATTTGTAATCTTAGATCTTCCAGTTCTGAAAACGCGACTTGCGGCACCCCTCTGCATCCTCCTTCCAATGCCACCAGTTTGATCGAAATTGGATTCTCCAAGAAAGAGTTATACACAATCTCCCAATATGACTTGATTATATACCTTTTCATAAGAGCGAACTTGTATGAAGTTCCACGTGTCACTATTTTTACCTTCAGATCTAAAAAATATACACAGAAAACTACAGTCTGTTCTCTTTCTATAACTTCTTACAAAATTTCAATCTGATGCTCAGAGAGATAGTTATAACGATTTTTCCCAGGTCTCCTGTTTAGGATGTAATTCAGGCGTCTTCCAAAAGCCTAACTTCCTCAGATTATATATTCGCAAATATAGCGAGACAAGATCTAAAATTCGGATGTGAGATTCAGCGCGATGTCTTCTCAAATGGGTTTTTTTGTAGATTCTGGAATGTTGTAGAAGGGAAGTTATAGCGAAAATTCCACACTGACCTGTTTTGGAGCAGCGAAACCCTAGAATCCAAGGTTCTGATATCAAATGTTATGAAACCAGCTCACAAATAGATAGAAAAGATAGATGAATGCCTTATAATTCAGCCTCTTCGAGGGGGCAACCTCCTTTACATTACACAAATGAACAATTCTTAGATGATACAAATGACAAGACCTCCTTTCTATATATAGGAGTCTAAGGGGTCATAATATAATCAGAGCCGACATAACAATAATAATGTAAGTTGACAATAATAACAATAGTGGGCTTCTATGGGGCACAATAATAACAATATGGGGACTACATGGGCACAAAAATATAATAAGGGGGTTGTACTAATAACAATAAGGGGTTACACTAGTAGTATATGGACCTAACATAAGGATGCCATGGACGTAACTTGTTATAAAAAAGTTGAATGGTAGAAATTGTTTGTTTTTGGGTGGAATGTGCAAATTCGTTTCTTGAAAACATAGAATCATATTGTCCAATAGGTTTGGGTCATGGATGATGTCACTAAGATGTGCATGTAGACTACGTGTATTTAGACTTGCAATTGATAAAATATTTGGGTTGCTAGGGTTTTTTTGGTAAATTTCAATTTTCATGAAGCAATTGTTTGTAGTCATTTCATTTCATCTAAGATCTTGTTTTGAACATGAAATTTTTGGGGTGTTAGCTTGTTAATCAAGTATAACGAGCCAATGGTTTTGACATGTGATAGTGAAGTATATACTAGGCCATGTTTGGTGACACCAGTTGGGTCAAATGGAAGTTGATCCAATGTTAGTACTTGTGTTCGATGTATTGTTCGCGCACAATATAATTGTAGTGGGAATTGTTTTTGTAATGAGATTTGTGATTTGTTGTGAGACATTGCCAGTGATTTTGCAGTTCGAAGAATTGGTGTCCAGGTTGACAAGATATTTATGTCATACAATTCCTTGAATTTGTTTCTTTGATGTTTTCCAATGTTGACATCTTGAAATTCTATCCAAACAAGGTCATTTCCATTGTTATTGGATGAGTAGAATTTGGGAATGCCTTCAACACCGTTGACTAATCCAGCATTGGCATTATAGTTTCTTGCATATAATTCAACTAACATGTTTTGTTTGACTATTATTGTTGATGATAATGATATTGTCTTTTCAAAAGAAAAATAATTTGATTGAGCAATTTCATGTTCATCAATAGCATTTACTGTTATTTGTTGACCATGTGCAAGTGAAAGCAATTTTGTATTGTGATTATGAACATCCTTGTTTTGGTAGAAAATATATGGGAAAAGTGGATCTAAGGGTGGTAGCATATGGCAATTGTCATTAATGTATTCAATATCTTTATCAGTCTATGTGTTTAATCTCATCCTATTTAGGACATTGATGAAGATCGAATCTTTTTTATGCATTGATGTATATAATTTGTAACATTTTGTTTTCTCTATCCAAAAGGCATATGGAACTATGTTTTTATTGATTCTTGGATTTTCAAAGATAAGAGATTCTTTTACGAGGCCTACTTGGTAGAGATCACCAAAGAATATCATGTCAACATTAGAAAAATACAAAGTTGGTGTATGCAGGATTTGACGGAGTCACTTATCAATCTAATAAAGCGTTGTTGCACCAACAAGCGACGCATCATCTATAAGAACTACACGAAGTTGTTCGAAGTGCTTTTATAATGTATCTAAATTTTCACTATTTAGTGATGAACAATCAATGTTGTTAAAGGGTAAGAAGAATGTAGAATGCAATGTGACACCACCTGCGTTGAATGCAGCTTTTCCTGTATATGATGTGGTTACTCCTTTTAGTTGTGATGGATTATAAGGCAATTTTCCATTATGTATGCGTACTAACAACTGGAAAATTGCCAGTGCTGTGAACGTTTTTCCTATTCCTGCACCTCCTGTCAAGAGAAAATGAATTGGTTCATCTGGGCTACATAGTTTTCTTGCTATCACATCAGCTACTAATTTTTCTTGTTCTGGGTTTAATTGTTGCATTAACTTATAATACTCTATGTATTCTAGTATATTTGGTTGTTTGACAATTTCATACCGTCTTGTAGATAGTAGAGTCAAGTTCTTTGTATGCTGAAAATGTTGCAAATCACTTTGAAAATCATAATTTTCATATGTTTCATTAACATACTTGTTAACTATTGTATTCTTTGTTTCATTTTATTTAAGGCTATTTATGTCAAATATTTGTTCAGTCTGTGTTTCTATTGCATTGATTGCATCATCTATGTCACCCCATGTAGGTTCGGTAACAAATCTAAATTGTTGTTCATTTTGTCTAATTATTTTTTCTAATGCAACATATGTAGATTGCCAACTCTGGTGATGTTGCTTGATCGTAGTCTCATCGACCCGATACAGATAGTATAACATTAATTATTCTCTACAATCATTTTCAATGTCTTTGTGTTTGTTATATCTCACGGATTGAATGACATATGGCTTATCTACCTGTTTTCATTGTTGTCCTTTGTTTGTATAACTAGATGCAAATTCTGCTAAACATATGTCATCAATGGCTATAAGTCGTAGAATATAATATTCAATTATTGATGGACACATAATGTCTTCAGAGTCATCTGGTTCTTTTTTCAAGTCTTTTCTATTTTCAAAACAAATGCACGTTCTTCTATAGGGATGTGTTAATTAAAATACATTTTCGTGAACTATAGTTTAGTGGAAGCGATAGCACAATGTGCATTGCTTGCTGTGCAGACATTTGTTGCATGTTTACTAAAGATTTCGCTAGACAATTAATAGTGTTTATGATATCAAATTTTGTCTTAAGGTGATTTTTGCAGATGTTCTTAAAAGTTGATGTAAGTGTTTTGTCTTCTTTTGTCATATAGGAATTGCAGTACATTGCAGTGGCATATGAATTGAGTAAAAATTGGGAGTCAGTGTTTGCAATCCACATTTTCGGGATGTGTCGAGCAAAGCTATTTGTCCAGGTGTCAGGTAGCTTTCTTTGCAAAAGTAAAGTTGTGTGATTCAATGTACATTGGATAGCATGTATGTATTCATAATTTGTCAATCCAATGCCATGCAAAAAGTTATCAAATGTATCCTTTTCATCATAATTGACATTGTTTATCGTGTCAAATATTAGCTTCGCATTTGTTTTCGTCTTTGCACTATCAAATTTAAGAGGCTCAAGTATTGCTTCAGATGCTTTGGATTTGGTTGCACCAAGATCAACTATTGATTTAAGATCAACTATTGCATCAGATGCTTTGAATTTGGTTGCACCAAGTTTAGTTATTATTTGGTTTTCAATTTTGCCTTTTTCTTGTAAGGGTTCTGTTATCACCCCAAGAAACTCTCCTAGGATGTATCTCTGAGATGCTTGAGAACATTACAAAACTCAACAAAATGTTGGAAATGGATGAATGGAAGGAATGATGCTTGTTCAAGCCAGATAACCACTTCTACTATGCTTAAGTCCAGACATGGGTGAACACCCCCAGATTATAAGGCTTTAGACCACCAACTACTCACATTTTCAAGAATTAGGTGAACATGGAGAATACTGACCACACTAGCATATGCATAAGACCATGTGATGGTTAGTTGCAACCAGTAAAAAGGTCTGCAAATCTATTTCCTAATGCACAGATAGGATGACAACTCTCTGGCACTAAGTTAATAGAAAGTTGCATAGCAGATTCAATAATACATGCAAGACTTCAACACAGAGGTAGGATGACAGCTCCTCTAATGCAAAACATCAAGAATACATGAAAACCACATAACAGCCACAACCTAGAATAGAATAGAAGTGGAAAGTGAGCAATTAATGGCAAAAGAAGCTTGTATTAGCTGAAAATGAAGACCAAACACTGCAAGTATCAAAGTAGTTACAGTCTCCAGAAGTTGAACCTTACATCAAAACCAGAACCATCAACCCTAATTACATCTATTTTCTGGGTATACATAAAGTTTCTTTACAAAATGTTCTGCTGTTCTAAGCGGGGAGGGGTCATAATGGACCACCAACCACTTTAACTCTCTGATGGAGTCTCTACTACAATCTGCTTGCTTTAATGAATGAATTTGATCTTTTCTGATACTCTGTTGTCCTTCTCGAGCAGGTGGAGTGTAGTATGGAAGAAGTTCTATAACTTATAAATGTTGTGATCTGCTCAAGGCTGGTCCTTTCCTTTTTGGCCATCCCGTTTATTGAATGTGGTGGTTGAAAATTAAATGCGCAGAGTGCTGAATATTCGCCACCTTCTTCCTTCAGATGCATGAGACAGGTCAAAGACACGAAAATTGTATGGCGAATGAATGGATGACAGGGAATAAATATCAGCTGTTGGATCACATGGATGGACGACAGAGATCTATCGGTGGGAGACATTAGGAAGAAGCGGGAACAAATAGTCCTGAGCCGTTGGATCTTGGGCAGATAGATCCAACAGTTATCGAGGGTGGAAGGTACATGGAGCTTAACGGCCGAGGACAATAGTTTAAGTGGTGGGTGGTATTGATCACACCGCTTTGGAGCCTACGGCGGTAATCGTACACGGGCTTGTGAGCACACTTATCGCATGACGCGTGGCAGATGTGATGGGACAAAAACCACATTTTTGTGAGTTAACAAGTGGGCAGCTTATGGGCATGGGAGGTGCAAATGTCGTTGGATTAAATTGATGGAAGGCAGATATTGGTTTGTGGGAGATATGAGAATGAATTGGGCGTGGGTCGTGGGATCTTATCGGGATTGGTCGGACGATGAAGGAGTAATCGACGAGTCACTTTATCAGGCGCAATGGGAGTCATCGAGTCGGCGTTTTCCTTTGATCACTTTGGGCCTTTATGTTTGCTGATGTGCGATTGCGATCCGATTGCATCGTAATATCGCATCGACGAAATTCAAGGGGGAAGCCTTTACACACATGGATGCGATTTTCCAATTGCGATTAGACCGTGGACCTAATAAAGGAATTAACCAATTTTAAGAAAATGACTATTGTGACGGAAAAGGGCTTATAAATATTTTTTGTGAAGGCGCGCAGTTATATGGGTCTGAGGGTTTTAATGCCTAAAGGCTTAAGAAAATCATTTTATGTGATTTTAAACAAAAGCAAAGGAGAAACATAGGGGAATGGGTGAGGAATGGAGGATGGCAAGGATATTTGGTGTAGGCCTTCTTTGAGTAGAACCAAGGACCAAGCTTACATTCTGCTCCTCGAACATCAGCAAACTGTAGCAGAGCTAACACTGGCTCCTTCTGGGGATGAGATCCTCCCTGTGAGGTCTCAAGAATTGTAGACCAATGCCTTCATACATAACAAGCTTAAAAACATTGCCTAGTATTCCATTGGGGATGGAGTATAATTAAGTCTATGCTAAAACCTGTAAAAGAACATGCTTACAATCATTAAGGCTTTAAACAACATAAATCTTCAAAACTGGCCATCTACTGGACCATCAAAATTGTTTCTCCTACTCTCGGCCGCCCTATCAGCCGGTTCATCAAAGATATGCAAAATCGGATTTATTTGATCATCTACCTCAAAAATTTTAGGGCATTTGACCTTATCAGGTAGAGATGGTTTATACTGTATCCCCTCTTTGTATGCTCTTATCCTTGGATGTTCTTTATGGGAGCTTTTGTACACATGCTGAATAACAATGGTTGTTGTGTACTTGTTTGTGTCATCCCTGACCTGCACAATTAATATAAATGGTGAACCGATGTATTCTTGTGTGGGGGACACAAAGACTTCATCTGCTCCTGCACCTTCCTTAGAACAGTCCACATCCAAGGAGGTATCCCAAAACTGTGCATCCTCTTCCTCTGTGATCTGGCACACTGCCCTTCCAAAATGTGTGGAGGCCACCTAGGCAGGCTTCTGAATATCAAGACAGATATTATCCATATCAGCCTTGGGCATTGAATTTTGGCCTGCCTTAGTGCCTAGGAGGCAACTCTGAGGGATTGTCTCTTGAACAGACAGAGAAGCACAAGATGATGGGCAACTAACTTCACCCTTTTTTATCACTGGGCTGGGATAACGACAGGTTTTCCAGTTTGCAGAACTGCATAGTCATTAGAAGATGGGTTGGCTTTAGGCTCAGATTCTTCGAGGATGGTAGGACCTGCTGTTGGTTGCTTCTGCTGATCAGCTTTTTGTTATGTAGGGACAACAAACTCACAAGCAGTGCCTCTGGATAATGAATTCTCATAGGTAGCTCGGGTTAAGAAAGGGGAACTGCCCTTATCTTCCATACCATGGACCTCCTCCTCTTCTTCAAACTACTCTTCTTCCATGAATATATTCTGAAAAAGGGTTTTCACCCTTTGGTCTTCGTTTGCATTTTTGTTTTCTTGCAAAAACTGCAACTGCGCCTTTGCTCCTCTATATGGATTTGGATTTGGTAGAGCAAAGGTACTAGAAGCCCCTGCTTTCCCAGAATGCTGCTCCACTCTTAATTTGGAAACTTCAGAGGTTAATTATTCTATCATCCTGGCCAAATTATCAATCTTAAGATCTGAGGATGATGAGGACTCACCCCTCTATCTTCTCCTATCAGCATCACATCCAAGCCTCTTTGTAGCTATGATGTTTGATTCTACTTCAAAGGCTACATCTTGCATATCAGCGAAAGAGGCACATATTCTTTCTCTTAACAACAGGTAGAACTGAGAATCGAAGGCATTGGCATAAGTGATCATAGCAGAAGTAGGGGCAGGTTTCACTTCATATGGTATTTTGCTGTACATATGGTTGAATCTCTTGTTGAAATCAGACAACAGTTCACCATTTTTTCTGTGCAAGTTCCCAAATTCAGTATGATAGTAGAGCAGATCTTTCTTATCCCCCCAATGCTTCGGGAACATATCATCTAAGGCCTCAATGTCTGTTATAGACCTAGGGGTTAATTCTCTAAACCATTTTCTAGCTTGTCCATCTAGGCTTTGGAAAAAAACCCTTATCCACACATCATCTTCATTGATATCTAGGTTATTAGCATAGCTATAAAAAGACTCAAGGTGCTCTTTAGCTATTACTCCTTCTATACCAGTAAACTTAGGCATATAGTTCTGATATTCTCCTGCAGGCATGGCATTCAAAGGTATAGGAAAGACCAAGGGTCCATACCTAGTAGCTATAATTCTTTCCATCTTTGTAGGAGCTTACTGGCCTACCATGACTGAGGTATGTGGAATGATATTGGTAGATTGAGTAGTATGAAGCAATGCAATGGATGACAGAGACAAAGGAATGTGATGGAATGTATGGGATGCAATCTTTGGACTAAGATACAAAGGGGAACTAAATGGAGAAGGAGCTTTATGAATCTCTGAAGCTAATTCTTCACTCCAAATATTAGGTTCTAGATCCTCAAACTATCTATTCTCAACTAAAACCTTCTCTTGTAGAGATACATAAGATTTCTTGGGCTTAACTGATCTTGATGCTCCTTTCTGTGAAGTTTTCTTTTGCTTAACAATCTTCTCAGGGTCAGGCACTGGGACAACTGGTGATTTTTGAGGATTTCTTCGAGTATGTCTCACAAACTGAGCCAAGACTATAATGTGGAGTCGCCAAAGGTTGGTATTCCTCCAGTGGAGTCGCCAGATAGATGATTACAACCAAAACCGTGTCCAAACTTTATCTATCATCAAAGTTGGAACTGTGTCGTTTCCCAAGGAAGCTGAGCTTCAACCTCCTCTCCCCGGCAACGGCACCAATCAATGTTATCACCCCAAGAAACTCTCCTAGGTTATATCTCGGAGATGCTCGGGAACATTACAAAACTCAACAAAATGTTGGAAATGGATGAATGGAAGGAATGATGCTTGTTCAAGCGAGGTAACCACTTCTACTATGCTTAACTCCAGACATGGGTGAACACCCCTAGACGACAAGGCTTTAGACCACCAAATACTCATAGTTTAAAGAATTAGGTGAACATGGAGAATACTGACCACACCAGCAGATGCACAAGACCATGTGATGGTCGGCTGCAAGTAGTAAAAAGGTCTGCAAATCTATTTCCTAATGCACAGACAGGATGACAACTCTCTGGCACTAAGTTAACAGAAACTTGCATAACAGATTCAATAATACATGCAAGACTTCAACACAGAGGTAGGATGACAACTCCTCTAATGCAAAACATCAAGAGTACATGAAAACCACATAACAGACACAACCTAGAACAGAATAGAAGTGGAAAGTGAGCAATTAACAACAAAAGAAGCTTGTATTAGCTGAAAATGAAGACCAGATGTTGCAAGTATCAAAGTAGTTACAGTCTCCAGAAGTTGAACCTTACATCAAAACCAGAACCATCAACCGTGATTACATCTATTTTCTGGGTATATATAGAGTTTCTTTACAAAATCTTCTGCTATTCTAAGCAGGGAGGGCTCATAATGGTCCACAAAATACTTTATCTGATACTCTGTTGTCCTTCTCGAGCAAGTGGAGTGTAGTATGGAAGAAGTTCCATAACTGGTAAATGATGTGATCTGCTCGAGGCTAGTCCTTTCCTTTTTAGCCATCATATTTATTGAATGCAGTGGTTGAAGATTAACTGGGCAGAGTGCTGAATACTGGCCACCTTCTTCCTTCAGATGCGTGGGACAGGCCAAAGACACGAAAACTGCATGGGGAATGAATGGAGGACAGGGAATAAATATCAACCTTTATATCATATGGATGGACGATGGATATCTATCGGCGGGAGACATTAGGAAGAAGCGGGAAAAATTAGTCTTGAGTTGTTGGATCTTGGGTGGATAGATCCAACAGTTATCGAGGGTGGAAGGTACACGGAGCTTAACGACCGAGGAAAACAATTTAAGTAGTGGGCGGTATTGATCGCATCGCTTTGGAGCCTACGACAGTAATCGTACATGGGCTCGCGAGCACACTTATTGCATGACGTGTGGTGGATTTGATGGGATGAAAACCACCTTTTTGCAAGTTAACAGTGGGCAGCTTATGGGCGCGGGAGGTGCGAATGTCATTGGATTAAACAGATGGAAGGTGGAGATTGGTTTGCGAGAGATATGAGAGTGAACTGGCGTGGGCCGTGGGATCTTATCAGGACTGATTGGATGGCGGAGGAGTAATCGGTGAGTCGCTTTATCGGGCGCGACGGGAGTCATCGGGTCGGCGTTTTCCTTTTATCACTTTGGGCCTTTATGTTTGTCAATGTGTGATTGCGATCCGATCGCATCACAATATTGCATCGACAGAATTCAAGGGGGAAGCCTTTACACACATGGATGCAATTTGTCGATTGCAATTAGACCGCAAACTCGATAAAGGAATTAACCAATTTTAAAAAAATGACTATTGTGATGGAAAAGGGCTTATAGCACTTTTTTGTGAAGGCGTGCGGTTATATGGGTCTAAGGGTTTTAATGCCCAGAGGCTTAAGAAAATCATTTTATGTGATTTTAAATAGAAGCAAAGGAGAAATAGAGGGGAATGGGCGAGGAATGGAGAAGGGTGAGGATATCTGGTGTAGGCCTTCTTTAAGTAGAACCAAGGACCGAGCTTACATTCTACACCTTAAACATCAGCACCCTGTAGCAGAGCTAACAGGCTCATAGTAGACATGACCTGTACTTGTTTCAAATATGTTAAAAGTTATAAGTATTGTTTCTGAACTAGATATTTTCCTCAATATGGACATTGTAACTGCAAACCAGATGACAAGATCTATGTTTAGCATTTTGGTTAGCCAAGCAAAGACAAATAGATCACCTTCAATATTTCCTTGGTTATAGGGCAATGCTGACTGTTTTATGTATTCCTATCAAGTAGTTATTGTTTTATACTTTTTTATACAACTAGAGTATATATGCTCTGTTATGCACCTATTTGCAAATGGGTCATTTTTAAAAACTGCATTGCAAAATGTTTTTTCAAAGATAAGTCGAAGGCATGGCACACTATATTCATTATCTAGAAGACAAAAAATTGTTTCAAATGCAATCTCACCATATATGTTATAGAACATGGGCACCCTATCAAGGTTCATCATGGTCCTAAATGTTTGATTTTCAAAGATAGATAGGTTAATTTGTTCATATTCAGTGTTTGCTTGAAGCCAGAAGGCAGAATCCATGATAGGGTATTTTTTGTGAAGCAACGACTCAAAATGGCCATTTATAGGATGCTCATCATAAAATAGTATGTCATAAGTATTGGTTTCTATTGTTGAATTAAAGTGCAAATACATTTTAATTTTTGTTTTGGACCAAATTCTAATTGGAATTTTCAACCAATTTAACAACCAATGTATGCAAAAAATGTTCCCCCATAGTCCTCGATATTCTAGAGGTATTTCAATCAAAGCTGATCTACAAAATTTTTGCTAAATACAAATCACGACTACTGATGTTGTCCATTTCTGTTAACGACTCTCCATGGAGCTCATTTTGATAAGATATAATTGCTTCCTTATCCTTTCCTGCTAAACAATTTCTAAAGTACTCCACTGTTACTTTTCTTAATTCTATTGATGTATATGTACAATGTAGTAAAAGTTGTAAACTATCAAACAAACAGTATCGAATCGCATATTAGAAATGGTTTATTCGAAATAAGTTATTTTTTTTCTAATACAAATGCCAATTTTTGTTTTTGAGATGATGTATACATGGCGATGCTTATGATTATTATGTCAATGGAACTGTAAATGCTAACATGTATATTTTGTACCTGTTAAACTGCAGATGTCAATGTCTATTGACCTGTTGCAACCTGTTCCAGTAAATCTTCAATAAGTGGCCAGTGGGATGCTTTAGTAGAAAGACATGCAAAACCCAAAAATATGATATATTAGTATATAAATCCAAGGACCAGTGTTATATTTCTGATCTACAAGCATGATCACTACTGTATGAATGAGATCTTGAAACTATGAGTATTTATAAAATGGAGACAAAGCCAACAAGTAATGATGAGAGAAGATTATTTATCCATTGATTATGAAAGTAGACAAAAGATGATAAATTCTAAATTTATACCAGGTTATGTGTAGATCAAGCATGGTCACTACTATATCAATGAGATCTTGAAAGTATCAGTATAAAGTATCATTATAAAACTACTGTATGAATGAGATCTTCAAAGCATCAGTTTATTTACAGAATACAGGAGATAAAGCCAACAAGTAGTTTATTTATAAAATGGAGGATACAAATCCCAAAAGCAATGTTGAGGGAATATTATTTAGCTGTTGATGAAGATAGAGAAAAGATGATATATTCTAAATTTATATTAGGTTATGTGTATATACAAACCTGAGGAATTTGAGGTTAGCGCAAACACATTTATGGTTGTCTATATAATTCCAGTCTAACGATGAAGAGCACTGACTAGCCAAATTCAGGGGAAAAAGCGATTGCATTGGCCAAAACGATTTGCACTATTATTTGGAAACACCAGTGAACTAACCTACAAATTGAGATTATGTGTTTGTTTGCTACGGATAGCCTAAGTAGGAATCTGGCTCCAGTTTAGTGTGGTAAACATTGTAGGTAATGATATGACATCATTATTGAGTAGGCAAAGTGGAAAAAATAAGGAAACTTTACCTCTCGAACCTTGAACCTCATTATTGAGCAGGCAAAAGGGAAAAACAAGGAAAATTTACCACTCCTAAAACGACAATCATGGAGGGAAATCATGGAACTAAAAACAAAATGTTAGCAATATTTTTATGGGCATCCTTCTTGTACCTATTGACCAAGTGGAACTGTTGTAGGTATGACATCCATTTGATATGTCCATTGTGTTGCAACTTGGATTGAGTTTGCAGAAATTGGAATGGCTCAAGCCCCCCGGAAGGGGGGCGCTCCTCAAAATGAAAAGGAGGGGCGAGGGGACTGATCATCATGGAGACGCTGATAGATTAATAAGGGCAAGAGGTAAGGACACCAAGTATGTTCTATTGGAACAGGTGCACAGGAAAAATAAATTAAAAATACACAGCAGAAGATCAAACACATAAAAGACAGTTTTAACGTGGTTCACCCAACCAATCTGGGCTACGTCCACCAAACATAGGCATCAGGAATATATTAATCAAATTTGGAGATTACATCAAGAAATCCTCACATTCTCTCAGCAAATCATCCAAATGATTTCCTGTTATATAGCATAGAGAATCTAACAGCCTCATAACTCCCTCACATCAAATATAGGAGGCATTAACTCCCTCCCAACAACCTGGAGCTAATCTAGGAACTGAATCCCTATTGTTGTCATCCTTCAGAGATTTTTGCCTATTTGACTAAAACAGAAAATCTCAACAATCTCCACCTTGACAACAATTCGCCTGATGCCCTGTTATTATTATTTTATCTTTTCTGAAAGCCAAGAGAAGCCAAACACCAGCGTAGCTTCTCCAACAAAACTGGTTTCGTGAACATGTCTGCACAGTTCTCCTTTGTATGCACCTTTTCAAGAGAAACGCCCCTTTCAGTGATAAACTGTCTTACAAAATGATATTTGATTGGAATATGCTTTGACTTACTATGATAGACCGGATTCTTAGCCAAATGTATTGCACTTTGACTGTCACAAAGTAACCTGATGTTAT
>APFE030589940.1:0-23911 GCA_000404065.3 Pinus taeda | reverse complement strand
AATGACTTTCTCTCTTTCTTGAAGTTTGACATGGAGAGCAGAGGTATCAGGCTTGAAAAGGAGGATAATATGACTATTGATGGAGCCATATTAACTGCAGATAGTCATGGTGACAAATTTTAGTGTAACACACAAGAAATTGATGAATTTTGTATGTGTTGATAGAATAAGCACAAAGAAAACAATTGGTATGTCACCTTTCCAATTGATTTATGGAATAGATGTAGTATTTCCTTCTTCCCTAGGAATTCCAGTACTAAAATTGTTGCATGAAATAGAAGCAAAACCAAATGATGCCCAAAGAAGGATCAACCAAATAATACATTTGTAGCAGACCAGAGAAGAAGTCTACAACAATACACAGGTGATTCATGATAAAATCAAAAGAATTCATGACAGGAGAGTCAAAGCAGATGATTTCCAGCTAAATGACCTTGTTCTAAAGTGGGATGCCATAAATGAGGAGAAGGGAAAACGTGGAAAGATTGACAATTTATGGAAAGGCCCTTACAAGATTGGAGTTGTCTATGGAACCAATTCATTTCTATTAGAGGATATGACTAGAGAAACAAGATCAAGAGCACATGTTAATGGCAGGTTTCTCAAACACTACACCTAAGTTCATCTTATCACAAATACATCATTGTATATATCATTTTATTATTCCAATTACAGTAGGTGTGGGTGGCTATCATCAGAAATTGAAGCCTAAAGTGAAGGCCCTAAGTTTCAGATGAATTTTTGCTATATCTATTATTTTCAATTTACAAAGGTTAGTCTTAGTTTTTTATGATGAAATAATTGCCCAATGGAGAAGGCTACTGATCTACCATGTTCTTGACACCTCATAGGGAGGATGTCATCCCCATTTGAGCCATTTTTAGGGTCCTATAATATAGTTAATCAAAGTTTGTCTGTCCAGTTATTTATTTTGGGAATCTACTGGTAAAGTTTAGCCTATAAATTTTCTAGGTATTATAGTCTAAATTTTCTTTGTACTAAGGTCTCAAATTGTTTAAGACATTGAAAATATGTGTGTTCAAAGGAGGTCCATTAGTCTTGATTTGAATTATAAGGTCCCTAAGGGGTCATTACTGAGCTGTCATGAGTGAATGTTGGGAAATTGATCGTGGTTGTGCTAATATTATGCATGATTGTTAGCACTGATGTAAAATAGATTGGAAAGAATGTTTGTTGCAGTGCATGGCTCAGAAGGATTCCTGTGGTAACTACAAGCTTCATGTATAGGATCATCATGGGGGGTGTGATTTCATCCATCTAAGAGAAAATGATCAAAGAGGTTTGAAGTCATTTTCCAAGTAGTAGAAAGACTCAAATTAAACATCGGACCCTGTTCATTAGGAAGTTCTTTGAACAATATTTCCAAAGATATGTGGAAGTCCAAAAGTGGACACCTAGATCAAAAGATATGGCATGTCGAAGTTAAGGGTTTGAATCCTTTGAAAGGAAGGGAAAAGTGCATATCAGAGGTGTAGGAGATATCGCTTATTGCATATCAAAGGTCCATGGTGAATCAAAAAACTGGTGATCAACACATCGGAAGGTCCTGTATTGCAAATCTTCAATTGGTGAGGTCCATGTCACATCGACGATCACATATTGCATGTTAGAGGTCCATGGCGCATCAAAGCATATTAGTGATCGACACATCGGCGATCATATATCGATATTTTTCAAGGTGACAACCTTAAAAATGTTGCAAAATGAAAGCGTTGATAGTTTTAAGAAATGCGAGAAAGTGTCAAAAGCATTAAACCATATGGGAACGCCAAAATAGGTTAACAAAGAAATTCATCGCAAAACCAAAGCAAGAAATTCCTTTTCTCTCTCCTCTAGCGGGACACATGGTGGAATATGATTGGTTCCGATGAAGCTACATGGCATCCAACATCAGCATGACGTGGCGGTATGGAAGGACACGTGGCAGGAAGTTTTTGCATTTTGAGGGGTCCTAAGGGAGGAAATTAGGGTTACACATGTCACCACTCACGAGGTGCCACATGGCAGTGATGACATCATAATCGACGATCAGCGATCAGAGGTCCAGAGCAAATCGACACTTTGTAACACTTGCCACTTTAAAAAGCTTTGATTGAAAAGTTTTGATAAAGGGACTAGCGTGCATTCATTAAGACTTAAAGAACTAAGGCACTAAAGCACTTTGTTGGGTCTAAAATGCGGATGCAAATTAGAGTTTCATTTACTATCAATCTGGGTAAGTAAACTTCGAGGATCATCCAATATATATGGACTTAGAGACAAACTAAACTAAGCTAGGTGAAGAAATGCCAAATCTCCCTTACAGGAGATCTTTCATTGGGATCTCCAACACCTATTTAGTCATTTAACAAAATGAAATATAAATTGTGACAAGTGTAAGAAATATTAAAGCCCCCTTACAGGAGACTGTTCATTAATATTTCTAATCATTTTAATCAAAAAACTATTTAAACTAATGAAATTAAAGCACTTAAACGTAATTCTGATTAATTGCATGAAATATTAAAGCTCTCTTACAAGAGACTATTCATTTATACCTCAAGCATATAAATCAGAAACTTAAACTAATGAAATCAAACATTAAATAACATATCAGATTCATTGAAAGAAACATTAGTAATTTCTTACGAAGGGTCATTTGTTAATATTTCAAACATATGAACCTAATGAAATTTACAAACAAACATAAAATGAAAGCTTACCAAAACAAAAGTGTACTTTCTAGACAATGGGGGCCCTTCCAAGGATTCACAAGCACATCAAAAGAGAAGTCAAATGTAGAAGATCAAAGAAGCTCCATTTTATTTATCTTCAATTTCAATTTGCAAATACAAGTTCTACATCCCAAGAGGTTCTAAAATCTCCATTACAATGATTCCAAATTCTAACTTCTCATTACAAACTTATAATATCCTAAGGTACTAAATTCTAACTTCTCAATTCTAAATTCTAAATTCTAAATTCAAAATTACACCTGAAGGAGATAACACTCCTATTTATATAAAATTTATGATAACAAACTCATAAATGTGGATCCACTCTTCCCTCTTCAAATCCACATATCTCTCAACGAATGGTGACACATAACCCTATCCTCCATGATCTCCCCCATGAGGTCCATGATCTTCTGCATGAGGTCCATGATCTCCTCAAATTCGAATTTGAACACATAAAGATTCCTTGGAAGCTTCCTTTGTACCTACACATGTCAACAAACTCATTCTAATTGTTAGTTATAAGTATATGGAGATTATTTTCTAAAGTTTAACCACAAATTCACTTAAAAATACTAATAATTAATAATGTTTTGGAAAACACAAGGATAACCTATATAATGATGAAAGTGAAGCTAATGTGATGACATGGTGGTGGAACAGAGGTGAGAAAATGTGTGAATGGAGAGAAAGTGGTTGTTGAATGGAGTGAAAGTGGATGTATTTTAAGGATACTTCTTAGGCCCAACATACACCCAAACTGAAGGTATTGCATGTCCTCATGCAATCTATTACATTACTTTTTGATACTTGAGCTTTGGATTAAACTTTGCATGATATCATTTATTTAACTTTTGCAAAGTGTTTTTGATGAATTGCAACTTGGTTGGTTCTTATGTTTCAACCATGTTTTGTTTGTTGCATTCAATTTTAATGTATGAACTTTTTGTAATGATAATTTGATTTTTATTGCAAAGTATTTTGTTGGAATGCATCATGGTTGGTTCTTGTGTAATAACTATGTAACAACCATGATTGTGTTGCATCCAATTAGCTTTTAAGTACTTTTTACAAAGCCATTTATATGCTCATGTAATAGTGAATATATTTTGAAGGTTTGTGCATTTTAGAATGTGATATATGAATATGGAAAAATATGAATGTGACAAATTATGAATGTAAATGTATCCCCCCCCCTCAAACAGATGGTTTTGGCAATTTTATGAAATGAGGAAAGGAAGTTTTTTCCAAAAATTATCATTCTAGCTTTCAAGGAATTAAATGGTTAAAAGTTAGAAAAAATCATACCTCAACTTACCCTTTCAAAAATGGATGAGAGTTGTGCATGTGTGGCTGCAAAATTCTTATCATAGTCCTCTTCACTTGGCTATGAAAATGGTGGATGAAGTTGAAAATGTGAATCTTTTATTATTGTTGCATCTGCTACTAAAGCTGCTCCTGGATCTTCTACTGAATGTTCAGAATTTGCTGCTAAATGTGGCTGGAAATGTATAAGGCTTGGAAGGTATATAAAATTTAGAATTTACACTTCCCCCCAGCCTTATTTATTGACTTGTCCTCAAGTCATTTACATCAAAAACTGAAAAATAATGAAAGTAAATCTGCTTCCTATGCTACAAAGTGATGGGTCTTCAAGTCTTCAACCCTCATTGGCACAATTCTTGTCATGTGAATAAATGTTTCGGTGTCAAACATAATAAGAAATTGTTAACTTAGTGGCCATTAATGGATGCCACTAGTCAACATGAGAGCTCCCATATTTGATTTGGATGAGAGTCAAGGTGCCCCTAACACATCTTTCTAAGTATGAATGAATTTGTTGTTGTCGAATACTTAGAATATCCGATGAACAAGGGAGATTGATGCATTCCCTTTGTTTATTGGCATGATAGCTTGCCCTTAAGGCATGCAAGCTTCAAGGTGTTTTTAGAAAAATATTTAGACTCAAGGACTATGGACTCAATGGTGTATGGAAGGAAGGTTTTATTGCAAGGGTAGGAAAAAGGAAACTGACAATGAATATGTAAAGTGGAACTAAAAGCTAGTAAATGAGCTTCGTTGCTTTTATTGGTGGGTTAGGATTGAAGAAAATGTAATGAAGTGTATGTGGATAATTGGAAAGGGATAATGACTCTTGCTGGGAAAAAGTGAATTATGGATAATGACTCTTGCTTCTTAATTCTAGATTTTTTGCTAAAATAGTTGAGTTTGACCTGCATTACCCAGCCACCTATAGACGTCAAATTCAAGTGTGGATAGGTATTTCACCATCCTTGTACATTTAAGAACAACCCCCAAGTCTTCAAATTTTCTAATATGGCATGCAACATATCAAGCCATTAAACCCTTACAGGAAGTTACAAGAATTTTTAATTTCCTAGAAATGTCATTCTTATGATCATGGTCTTGTTCTTTAGACTTTCTCATGAAACTAGTCTTTTGAAGACCAATTATTGTCACAATTTAATCTCCTTAAAGATCAGTTGGTCATCTGAAACCTGCTAAAAATACTTGGCATAAATAACATAAGTTTGTTCAAGAAGAGATGGCCATTCCCTTCCTGATTCTTACGCAAAAATTGTATGCCAAAATGAAACAGATTAAGGAATATCGAAAGCATAATTTTAGTCTAGTTCATGATGTTAATAACAATCATTTTTTAATAAAATAACCATGAAATGTAAATCAACTCCCTGTTTATGTCCGATGACTCATGTACATGTAAAAGCTAAAGTTTTTTTTTTTTTTTTTTTTTTTTTTTTTTTAGATTAAAGCATACAACATGAAGAAGTTTTAATTTTATTACCAGAACAAGGAAATCCTCCAAATGTTCGATAAATCAATCTTTCAAATTTGCTTCCAAAGTCTACCAATCTGCAGTGCTGAGAGCTCTTGATGTCGAAACAAGCCTGCTAAGGCACAGATCCCTCAAGACAAATAACTTCCTACTTTGCTTCCAGAATATCGCCCCGTGCTGCTACATTAGCCATCGAAACAGGTGGACAAAAATAATAGCGCAGAAAAACGTGAGAATACCAATATCTGTTGAGCACAGTCAAACTAAAATGCTAATTTAACTGAAAGAAGAACATTGTTTTGTTGTACTTATTGAAAATATCAAAAATCAGCCTTGTCAACCATCATCTTCTTCATTGAATAATCTAAATTCAACATGACTACCAATGGAATTCCTTCTGGAACTTGGCAGAAAGTTTTCGAAACAGTCTTCTGTGCAGATCACAAAATTGTTCTGCAATATAAATATGGCACAATTGTTAGATTTTGAAACAATCATTTTGAAAATCATGAGAACATCCCATAAATAATATATCCATGAAAACAAACTGTGAAAACAATCCTTGTAATGCAATCGTGGAATGAACGAAGGGATGGAATGAAGGTTCTTTCACGTAAAAGCGAAACAAACGTTCAAAACGCATTAGATTTTTTTTCATTCATGGAGTGTGCCATCATCAGGGCATAAGAGAGAAGTATTTATATGTATGTCATGAAGCTTTCCTTGGGAGCTGGAAGCAGGCTGAATGAGTAGCACATGCATCTGCTGCCATTTGGCTATATCGATTACCATTACCCTGGTATTTAAGTACATTGTTGTTTCCTTCGTTCGAACGTTTTCACCATATTGTTGTCCGACTAGAAGGCACTACTGAAGTATTTTGTGAAATTTACATGGCAATATTCAGGAGTGCCGATAGTGCTCGATCCAAGATCGATTTCAGCTTAGCAATATCATCGATTTTTTACTTTTGTTCTGATAGAGAGATTTCTATATATGGATAAAAATGAATATGATCCAATGAAATTCCTCTATGCCACAAATAATTCCTTTATTAGTAGAAAACCACCGAGGACTTGGTAGACCAAATTCAGTGGACATTTACACATAGGATTCATCATTCGATAAGATAATTGTGGATGAACTTGCTTTATCGTTCACCACTATCCAGTCCAAAGATCACATGAGTGCGAATGATTTTCTATGATCAAATTTGTTCAACTAGGGAAGACTGTTGATGTCAAGATTTTAAACCTTATTTTTGGAGTGATTTCCGCTAGGGTCTATCACTTTTGCATCGCCATAACCAAATGAATTCCGAGCACATAGCTTGGGTTTTTCGAGTCTGAGCATGATCCCTAACATTCAGGTGGTTTGAGTGTAGTCGAAAAGAATTACACTATACTCTCGAAGAACTAAGCCACAGCCAAATAATCAAATCTTACCAAAATAGATCAAATCCCATGCATCCAGATGAGAAAATCAGAACTAAATATGTATTGTATCATTGAATGGTTTGCCAAAAATGAGTTCATCGAATGAGGTGAATGGTTTGCCAAAATGTATCAATGGAGAAGGGGTCAACATGCTCTCTATTAATGACGCATGGCAAGGAGTCAACATGCTGCCTATTAATGACAAATTTGTACTAAATTTGAGTGTGGAAAATCTGGAATGGCGGTATGTAAAAAAGGGCCACACCTTATCATGTTTGAATGGTTTTTGATGGGTGTGGTTTTTGGTGGGAGCCAACGAGATTATATGCCTTGCCTACAAATATTTCGTGCAAAGGGAAAGAGCCATAGCAATAGCCATAACGAAAATGATAGCCATAGTGTCTTTCTGAGGAAATACATAAAATACGTACCCTACCCTCAATAAAACGTTCGGATGGAGGACCACAAATTTATCTGAAAAGAGAAGATATCAACCATATTGGTGCCCATAATATTAACAATGTTGTTGCACCAACACTTATAGCTAAACACATCGGCAAGAAAAGAATAATAGCTGAGATAGGTGTTGGGCAACATAGTGTTGCAACAACTGTTGTCTATGCACAGTTTGGTTTGCAGTGTGTTGTTTACATGGGTGCACAAGATATGGAAAGGCAATCCTTGAATGTCTTCCAAATGTGTCTTCTTGGAGCTGAGGTGCAACTAGTACATTATGGTGCAGCTATATTGAAAGATGCTACTTCAGAGGAAATTCGTGATTGGGAAACTCCGGACAATAGTGTAAGTAATTACCAAATATATCGCACAAGCCACATGGGTGACACATCTATAGGTATTCGTTATGCTTATTGACGAAGGATGGAATATTAAGTTCAACCATGTTACTAAAATCCCTGTCGTAAGGTTCGGTTGGTACATATGATTCCCTCATAAGTCAATCTGGGTGTTTCCAATGAAATATAAATGCAACAATACATAAATACATCGAAGCATTACAAATTAGTTCAACACACTCAGTTATTCCATAAATTACAAGCCAAGCCAACCTATCTGAGTTCCATAGATTTCTAACCAACTCCACTGACGGAACAGGTAAATAATATGCGACGCTGCCACACATGCCCGTACGTCAAATACCTTCTTTTCTTCTTGTTGTTGCAGCTGTACCTGAGACCCCATATACCCACAGATTAGAATAAGTAGAAAATTCTGCAGTGGCAAATTGGTTTTTGTTCATTGGAAGACATAGGCTAGTGAGCCTAAAATTCGAAAGCTTTTTCAGGACATAGTCTAAAGAATAATTTTATGCAAATATCGTTGTGTTTGCAGGGGTCAATGTTGTTGGTGTCGTTGCAAGAAATTTTGCAACTACCACAATGAGTTTCATGCAGTTATATGCTAGTATTATTGTTGCGGGCACTAGTTATTCTGTGAGCATCGTAATTGTTCTCATTTGGGTGCTTTGTTTATAAAGACTTGATTCTAAAAGTTTTTAGAACTTTTTACAAACAACATTTATTTGCTGCAATTTCTTTATAATTGTTTTCAATTTTAATCTTGAAAATGTGAGACAAAGGATCGTGTAGAACTTCCCTTATCATGAAATAATTAGTTTCAAAAAGATTAAGAGAAAATATTTGTTTGCAATTAGATCAAGCTGAATGGATATTTATTGCAGATTTCTTCTTTAAAGACTGATTTTGAATTGTTTATATGCAGATTTGGCTTGTTTGAAGAAATGATTCCAGCACATATTCAGAGAAAGAAATCATATGCCAAGAAGTTTTATTCAGAGAAGTTTTAACACAATGATCAAATCACTAAGCTACAAATTTAATTTTTAAATTTTGAAATTGAAAATAAACGAATTATATATATATATATATATATATATAGCAAAATAAAAAAATAAAAATAAAAATAAATAAATAAAAATAAAAAATAAAATTAATTAATTAAAATAAAATAAAATGATTTTTATTTCTTATGATGTTGTAGTTTAATGATTTATGCAAATTTCCCAGCAAGAAATTTTTATTTAATTTTGAAAATAAATCAATAGATTTTCTGATCTTCCTGATCGCTCGAAGTGCAGGAAGAGAGCATACTAACCTATTGATTTGTTTATTTTTATTTTCAGGATGTAAATTTATTTTTGAGAAATGATGATGATTTTTTATTATTTTTATTTTAAAAAACATGGCTAAAAGAAAACTCTACCAGATCCAGTTTTATTTTGCTAATCTATTCTATTTTCACTTGAATTTTTTATTTTTATTTTTTAGGTAAAAGAATGCTTCCAGTGAAGCCATCTACGGACTAAAAATTCAAAAATGTTGCCATCTAAATTTAAAATTCTTAACTTATTGTTTTCAAGGATGTGAGTAACTTGTTTTTTCTTGGAGTTGGCACAAGGTGCTTTTGAACCCAATCTTCAATATTGTTCTTGCTCTCCAAGAAGTACCTATTTGACTTCTTCAAATTTCTCATTCGTAGATGAATAAGTAAGAAATGGGTTTTTTTTTTTTTTAACTAAATTTGAAACTACCTAAGTACCAAAATAAAAAAAAATGCTCCTAGCTTTGAACTCCTTGATGAAGATCCTACTGTCACTAGGTTTCACAAGTTAGTCCATAAAAATAAATTGCAACAAAAATAACTTCCTAAGTCTATCTCCAAATGATCCTCCCCGACAACGGCACCAAAATGTTGGGTCTAAAATGCGGATGCAAATTAGAGTTTCATTTACTATCAATCTGGGTAAGTAAACTTCGAGGATCATCCAATATATATGGACTTAGAGACAAACTAAACTAAGATAGGTGAAGAAATGCCAAAGCTCCCTTACAGGAGACTGTTCATTAATATTTCTAATCATCTTAATCAACAAACTATTTAAACTAATGAAATTAAAGCACTTAAACCTAATTCTAATTGATTGCATGAAATATTAAAGCTCTCTTACAAGAGACTATTCATTTATATCTCAAGCATATAAATCAGAAACTTAAACTAATGAAATTAAACATTAAATAACATATTAGATTCATTGAAAGAAACATTAATACTTTCTTACAAAAGGTCATTCGTTAATATTTCAAACATATGAACCTAATGAAATTTACAAATAAACATAAAATGAAAGCTTACCAAAACAAAATTGTACTTGCTAGACAATGGGGGCCCTTCTAAGGATTCACAAGCACATCAAAAGAGAAGTCAAATGTAGAAGATCAAAGAAGCTCCATTTTATTTATCTTCAATTGCAATTTGCAATTACAAGTTCTACATCCCAAGAGGTTATAAAATCTCCATTACAATGATTCCAAATTCTAACTTCTCATTACAAACTTATAAGATCCTAAGGTACTAAATTCTAACTTCTCAATTCTAAATTCTAAATTCCAAATTACAAATGAAGGAGATAACACTCCTATTTATACAAAAGTTATGATAACAACTCATAAATGTGGATCCACTATTCCCTCTTCAAATCCACATATCTCTCAACCAATAGTGACACATAACCCTATCCTGCATGATCTCCTCCATGAGGTCCATGATATTCTTCATGAGGTCCATGATCTCCTCAAATTCGAATTTGAACATAGAGTGCCACATAAATATGTCTTGGAAGCTTCCTTTGTACCTACACATGTCAACAAACTCATTCTAATTGTTAGGTATAAGTATATGGAAATTATTTTCTAAAGTTTAACCACAAATTCACTTAAAAATACTAAGAATTAATAATGTTTTGGAAAACATAAGGATAAATAATGATGAAAGTGAAGCTAATGTGATGACATGGTGGTGGAATAGAGGTGAGAAAATGTGTGAATGGAGAGAAAGTGGATGTTGAATGGAGTGAAAGTGGATGTATTTTAAGGATAATTCTTAGGCCCAACACACTTAACAAAGGAAAACAACCCCTGACAATGAATAAAATGCCTAACACCTCAAGGTTAACCCAATGGTCACGACCCTCAGTCCTATGCGAAGAAATGCAGGAAGCGCTAAAATAAAAGGAGCTAGGATAAAATCACAACTTTGCGGTAAGTTACTTTATAAAGGGGCTCTTATGGCACTGACCCGATAATCATTAGCTCACTTATATAACAAATAAAGGCCAAAGGAACAAGCGCAAGGGGTTGAGGAGTATCAATGAAACAATAAAGCGGGAACTTCTCCAATAAGAACATACAAGTGTTAACAGATGGATGAGTCGGAAACTATTGAATCGCGGGAAAAGATGGGATGATAGTTTGGAATGGACAACCAACAAAATTGTGCGAAAACAACTATAGCTACTTTAGATTTAAAGGCAGAGGATTAGCATTAATAAAACAATTTCTAGTTTTAAAGGCTAAAGATTTTCCAACAGAATTGAAGAAGAGCGAAGGATTAGTTTTGATGGATTATTGCAAAGGGACCTATTATGTTAGCAAAAATGCTAAAACTACAATTTAGGGACATGTTCTACTTTCAAGGGAAGCAGTTGACTAGATATTTCTTTTGCCTGAATACAAATATATTTTCCTATATTTATTCTAGGAAATACATAATATTTTAAGTTTGTCTTTGCATACATAAAGTGGAGAGATATTTAAAATATCTATGTTTTTATAATTATGTGATGACTATTATTTGTAAAACTGATATGTAAAGCACTATATAAAAAGTTTATGAATATGTAAATGAGGTTAGAATATTAAAGCTCTCTTACAAGAGACTATTCATTTATATCTCAAGCATATAAATCAGAAACTTAAACTAATGAAATCAAACATTAAATAACATATCAGATTCATTGAAAGAAATATTAGTAATTTCTTACGAAGGGTCATTTGTTAATATTTCAAACATATGAACCTAATGAAATTTACAAACAAACATAAAATGAAAGCTTACCAAAACAAAAGTGTACTTGCTAGACAATGGGGCCCTTCCAAGGATTCACAAGCACATCAAAAGAGAAGTCAAATGTAGAAGATCAAAGAAGCTCCATTTTATTTATCTTCAATTTCAATTTGCAAATACAAGTTCTACATCCCAAGAGGTTCTAAAATCTCCATTACAATGATTCCAAATTCTAACTTCTCATTACAAACTTATAATATCCTAAGGTACTAAATTCTAACTTCTCAATTCTAAATTCTAAATTCTAAATTCAAAATTACACCTGAAGGAGATAACACTCCTATTTATATAAAATTTATGATAACAAACTCATAAATGTGGATCCACTCTTCCCTCTTCAAATCCACATATCTCTCAACGAATGGTGACACATAACCCTATCCTCCATGATCTCCCCCATGAGGTCCATGATCTTCTGCATGAGGTCCATGATCTCCTCAAATTCGAATTTGAACACATAAAGATTCCTTGGAAGCTTCCTTTGTACCTACACATGTCAACAAACTCATTCTAATTGTTAGTTATAAGTATATGGAGATTATTTTCTAAAGTTTAACCACAAATTCACTTAAAAATACTAATAATTAATAATGTTTTGGAAAACACAAGGATAACCTATATAATGATGAAAGTGAAGCTAATGTGATGACATGGTGGTGGAACAGAGGTGAGAAAATGTGTGAATGGAGAGAAAGTGGTTGTTGAATGGAGTGAAAGTGGATGTATTTTAAGGATACTTCTTAGGCCCAACATACACCCAAACTGAAGGTATTGCATGTCCTCATGCAATCTATTACATTACTTTTTGATACTTGAGCTTTGGATTAAACTTTGCATGATATCATTTATTTAACTTTTGCAAAGTGTTTTTGATGAATTGCAACTTGGTTGGTTCTTATGTTTCAACCATGTTTTGTTTGTTGCATTCAATTTTAATGTATGAACTTTTTGTAATGATAATTTGATTTTTATTGCAAAGTATTTTGTTGGAATGCATCATGGTTGGTTCTTGTGTAATAACTATGTAACAACCATGATTGTGTTGCATCCAATTAGCTTTTAAGTACTTTTTACAAAGCCATTTATATGCTCATGTAATAGTGAATATATTTTGAAGGTTTGTGCATTTTAGAATGTGATATATGAATATGGAAAAATATGAATGTGACAAATTATGAATGTAAATGTATCCCCCCCCCTCAAACAGATGGTTTTGGCAATTTTATGAAATGAGGAAAGGAAGTTTTTTCCAAAAATTATCATTCTAGCTTTCAAGGAATTAAATGGTTAAAAGTTAGAAAAAATCATACCTCAACTTACCCTTTCAAAAATGGATGAGAGTTGTGCATGTGTGGCTGCAAAATTCTTATCATAGTCCTCTTCACTTGGCTATGAAAATGGTGGATGAAGTTGAAAATGTGAATCTTTTATTATTGTTGCATCTGCTACTAAAGCTGCTCCTGGATCTTCTACTGAATGTTCAGAATTTGCTGCTAAATGTGGCTGGAAATGTATAAGGCTTGGAAGGTATATAAAATTTAGAATTTACACTTCCCCCCAGCCTTATTTATTGACTTGTCCTCAAGTCATTTACATCAAAAACTGAAAAATAATGAAAGTAAATCTGCTTCCTATGCTACAAAGTGATGGGTCTTCAAGTCTTCAACCCTCATTGGCACAATTCTTGTCATGTGAATAAATGTTTCGGTGTCAAACATAATAAGAAATTGTTAACTTAGTGGCCATTAATGGATGCCACTAGTCAACATGAGAGCTCCCATATTTGATTTGGATGAGAGTCAAGGTGCCCCTAACACATCTTTCTAAGTATGAATGAATTTGTTGTTGTCGAATACTTAGAATATCCGATGAACAAGGGAGATTGATGTATTCCCTTTGTTTATTGGCATGATAGCTTGCCCTTAAGGCATGCAAGCTTCAAGGTGTTTTTAGAAAAATATTTAGACTCAAGGACTATGGACTCAATGGTGTATGGAAGGAAGGTTTTATTGCAAGGGTAGGAAAAAGGAAACTGACAATGAATATGTAAAGTGGAACTAAAAGCTAGTAAATGAGCTTCGTTGCTTTTATTGGTGGGTTAGGATTGAAGAAAATGTAATGAAGTGTATGTGGATAATTGGAAAGGGATAATGACTCTTGCTGGGAAAAAGTGAATTATGGATAATGACTCTTGCTTCTTAATTCTAGATTTTTTGCTAAAATAGTTGAGTTTGACCTGCATTACCCAGCCACCTATAGACGTCAAATTCAAGTGTGGATAGGTATTTCACCATCCTTGTACATTTAAGAACAACCCCCAAGTCTTCAAATTTTCTAATATGGCATGCAACATATCAAGCCATTAAACCCTTACAGGAAGTTACAAGAATTTTTAATTTCCTAGAAATGTCATTCTTATGATCATGGTCTTGTTCTTTAGACTTTCTCATGAAACTAGTCTTTTGAAGACCAATTATTGTCACAATTTAATCTCCTTAAAGATCAGTTGGTCATCTGAAACCTGCTAAAAATACTTGGCATAAATAACATAAGTTTGTTCAAGAAGAGATGGCCATTCCCTTCCTGATTCTTACGCAAAAATTGTATGCCAAAATGAAACAGATTAAGGAATATCGAAAGCATAATTTTAGTCTAGTTCATGATGTTAATAACAATCATTTTTTAATAAAATAACCATGAAATGTAAATCAACTCCCTGTTTATGTCCGATGACTCATGTACATGTAAAAGCTAAAGTTTTTTTTTTTTTTTTTTTTTTTTTTTTTTTTAGATTAAAGCATACAACATGAAGAAGTTTTAATTTTATTACCAGAACAAGGAAATCCTCCAAATGTTCGATAAATCAATCTTTCAAATTTGCTTCCAAAGTCTACCAATCTGCAGTGCTGAGAGCTCTTGATGTCGAAACAAGCCTGCTAAGGCACAGATCCCTCAAGACAAATAACTTCCTACTTTGCTTCCAGAATATCGCCCCGTGCTGCTACATTAGCCATCGAAACAGGTGGACAAAAATAATAGCGCAGAAAAACGTGAGAATACCAATATCTGTTGAGCACAGTCAAACTAAAATGCTAATTTAACTGAAAGAAGAACATTGTTTTGTTGTACTTATTGAAAATATCAAAAATCAGCCTTGTCAACCATCATCTTCTTCATTGAATAATCTAAATTCAACATGACTACCAATGGAATTCCTTCTGGAACTTGGCAGAAAGTTTTCGAAACAGTCTTCTGTGCAGATCACAAAATTGTTCTGCAATATAAATATGGCACAATTGTTAGATTTTGAAACAATCATTTTGAAAATCATGAGAACATCCCATAAATAATATATCCATGAAAACAAACTGTGAAAACAATCCTTGTAATGCAATCGTGGAATGAACGAAGGGATGGAATGAAGGTTCTTTCACGTAAAAGCGAAACAAACGTTCAAAACGCATTAGATTTTTTTTCATTCATGGAGTGTGCCATCATCAGGGCATAAGAGAGAAGTATTTATATGTATGTCATGAAGCTTTCCTTGGGAGCTGGAAGCAGGCTGAATGAGTAGCACATGCATCTGCTGCCATTTGGCTATATCGATTACCATTACCCTGGTATTTAAGTACATTGTTGTTTCCTTCGTTCGAACGTTTTCACCATATTGTTGTCCGACTAGAAGGCACTACTGAAGTATTTTGTGAAATTTACATGGCAATATTCAGGAGTGCCGATAGTGCTCGATCCAAGATCGATTTCAGCTTAGCAATATCATCGATTTTTTACTTTTGTTCTGATAGAGAGATTTCTATATATGGATAAAAATGAATATGATCCAATGAAATTCCTCTATGCCACAAATAATTCCTTTATTAGTAGAAAACCACCGAGGACTTGGTAGACCAAATTCAGTGGACATTTACACATAGGATTCATCATTCGATAAGATAATTGTGGATGAACTTGCTTTATCGTTCACCACTATCCAGTCCAAAGATCACATGAGTGCGAATGATTTTCTATGATCAAATTTGTTCAACTAGGGAAGACTGTTGATGTCAAGATTTTAAACCTTATTTTTGGAGTGATTTCCGCTAGGGTCTATCACTTTTGCATCGCCATAACCAAATGAATTCCGAGCACATAGCTTGGGTTTTTCGAGTCTGAGCATGATCCCTAACATTCAGGTGGTTTGAGTGTAGTCGAAAAGAATTACACTATACTCTCGAAGAACTAAGCCACAGCCAAATAATCAAATCTTACCAAAATAGATCAAATCCCATGCATCCAGATGAGAAAATCAGAACTAAATATGTATTGTATCATTGAATGGTTTGCCAAAAATGAGTTCATCGAATGAGGTGAATGGTTTGCCAAAATGTATCAATGGAGAAGGGGTCAACATGCTCTCTATTAATGACGCATGGCAAGGAGTCAACATGCTGCCTATTAATGACAAATTTGTACTAAATTTGAGTGTGGAAAATCTGGAATGGCGGTATGTAAAAAAGGGCCACACCTTATCATGTTTGAATGGTTTTTGATGGGTGTGGTTTTTGGTGGGAGCCAACGAGATTATATGCCTTGCCTACAAATATTTCGTGCAAAGGGAAAGAGCCATAGCAATAGCCATAACGAAAATGATAGCCATAGTGTCTTTCTGAGGAAATACATAAAATACGTACCCTACCCTCAATAAAACGTTCGGATGGAGGACCACAAATTTATCTGAAAAGAGAAGATATCAACCATATTGGTGCCCATAATATTAACAATGTTGTTGCACCAACACTTATAGCTAAACACATCGGCAAGAAAAGAATAATAGCTGAGATAGGTGTTGGGCAACATAGTGTTGCAACAACTGTTGTCTATGCACAGTTTGGTTTGCAGTGTGTTGTTTACATGGGTGCACAAGATATGGAAAGGCAATCCTTGAATGTCTTCCAAATGTGTCTTCTTGGAGCTGAGGTGCAACTAGTACATTATGGTGCAGCTATATTGAAAGATGCTACTTCAGAGGAAATTCGTGATTGGGAAACTCCGGACAATAGTGTAAGTAATTACCAAATATATCGCACAAGCCACATGGGTGACACATCTATAGGTATTCGTTATGCTTATTGACGAAGGATGGAATATTAAGTTCAACCATGTTACTAAAATCCCTGTCGTAAGGTTCGGTTGGTACATATGATTCCCTCATAAGTCAATCTGGGTGTTTCCAATGAAATATAAATGCAACAATACATAAATACATCGAAGCATTACAAATTAGTTCAACACACTCAGTTATTCCATAAATTACAAGCCAAGCCAACCTATCTGAGTTCCATAGATTTCTAACCAACTCCACTGACGGAACAGGTAAATAATATGCGACGCTGCCACACATGCCCGTACGTCAAATACCTTCTTTTCTTCTTGTTGTTGCAGCTGTACCTGAGACCCCATATACCCACAGATTAGAATAAGTAGAAAATTCTGCAGTGGCAAATTGGTTTTTGTTCATTGGAAGACATAGGCTAGTGAGCCTAAAATTCGAAAGCTTTTTCAGGACATAGTCTAAAGAATAATTTTATGCAAATATCGTTGTGTTTGCAGGGGTCAATGTTGTTGGTGTCGTTGCAAGAAATTTTGCAACTACCACAATGAGTTTCATGCAGTTATATGCTAGTATTATTGTTGCGGGCACTAGTTATTCTGTGAGCATCGTAATTGTTCTCATTTGGGTGCTTTGTTTATAAAGACTTGATTCTAAAAGTTTTTAGAACTTTTTACAAACAACATTTATTTGCTGCAATTTCTTTATAATTGTTTTCAATTTTAATCTTGAAAATGTGAGACAAAGGATCGTGTAGAACTTCCCTTATCATGAAATAATTAGTTTCAAAAAGATTAAGAGAAAATATTTGTTTGCAATTAGATCAAGCTGAATGGATATTTATTGCAGATTTCTTCTTTAAAGACTGATTTTGAATTGTTTATATGCAGATTTGGCTTGTTTGAAGAAATGATTCCAGCACATATTCAGAGAAAGAAATCATATGCCAAGAAGTTTTATTCAGAGAAGTTTTAACACAATGATCAAATCACTAAGCTACAAATTTAATTTTTAAATTTTGAAATTGAAAATAAACGAATTATATATATAATATATTATAATATATAGCAAAATAAAAATAAAAATAAAAATAAATAAAAATAAAAAATAAAATTAATTAATTAAAATAAAATAAAATGATTTTTATTTCTTATGATGTTGTAGTTTAATGATTTATGCAAATTTCCCAGCAAGAAATTTTTATTTAATTTTGAAAATAAATCAATAGATTTTCTGATCTTCCTGATCGCTCGAAGTGCAGGAAGAGAGCATACTAACCTATTGATTTGTTTATTTTTATTTTCAGGATGTAAATTTATTTTTGAGAAATGATGATGATTTTTTATTATTTTTATTTTAAAAAACATGGCTAAAAGAAAACTCTACCAGATCCAGTTTTATTTTGCTAATCTATTCTATTTTCACTTGAATTTTTTATTTTTATTTTTTAGGTAAAAGAATGCTTCCAGTGAAGCCATCTACGGACTAAAAATTCAAAAATGTTGCCATCTAAATTTAAAATTCTTAACTTATTGTTTTCAAGGATGTGAGTAACTTGTTTTTTCTTGGAGTTGGCACAAGGTGCTTTTGAACCCAATCTTCAATATTGTTCTTGCTCTCCAAGAAGTACCTATTTGACTTCTTCAAATTTCTCATTCGTAGATGAATAAGTAAGAAATGGGTTTTTTTTTTTTTTAACTAAATTTGAAACTACCTAAGTACCAAAATAAAAAAAAATGCTCCTAGCTTTGAACTCCTTGATGAAGATCCTACTGTCACTAGGTTTCACAAGTTAGTCCATAAAAATAAATTGCAACAAAAATAACTTCCTAAGTCTATCTCCAAATGATCCTCCCCGACAACGGCACCAAAATGTTGGGTCTAAAATGCGGATGCAAATTAGAGTTTCATTTACTATCAATCTGGGTAAGTAAACTTCGAGGATCATCCAATATATATGGACTTAGAGACAAACTAAACTAAGATAGGTGAAGAAATGCCAAAGCTCCCTTACAGGAGACTGTTCATTAATATTTCTAATCATCTTAATCAACAAACTATTTAAACTAATGAAATTAAAGCACTTAAACCTAATTCTAATTGATTGCATGAAATATTAAAGCTCTCTTACAAGAGACTATTCATTTATATCTCAAGCATATAAATCAGAAACTTAAACTAATGAAATTAAACATTAAATAACATATTAGATTCATTGAAAGAAACATTAATACTTTCTTACAAAAGGTCATTCGTTAATATTTCAAACATATGAACCTAATGAAATTTACAAATAAACATAAAATGAAAGCTTACCAAAACAAAATTGTACTTGCTAGACAATGGGGGCCCTTCTAAGGATTCACAAGCACATCAAAAGAGAAGTCAAATGTAGAAGATCAAAGAAGCTCCATTTTATTTATCTTCAATTGCAATTTGCAATTACAAGTTCTACATCCCAAGAGGTTATAAAATCTCCATTACAATGATTCCAAATTCTAACTTCTCATTACAAACTTATAAGATCCTAAGGTACTAAATTCTAACTTCTCAATTCTAAATTCTAAATTCCAAATTACAAATGAAGGAGATAACACTCCTATTTATACAAAAGTTATGATAACAACTCATAAATGTGGATCCACTATTCCCTCTTCAAATCCACATATCTCTCAACCAATAGTGACACATAACCCTATCCTGCATGATCTCCTCCATGAGGTCCATGATATTCTTCATGAGGTCCATGATCTCCTCAAATTCGAATTTGAACATAGAGTGCCACATAAATATGTCTTGGAAGCTTCCTTTGTACCTACACATGTCAACAAACTCATTCTAATTGTTAGGTATAAGTATATGGAAATTATTTTCTAAAGTTTAACCACAAATTCACTTAAAAATACTAAGAATTAATAATGTTTTGGAAAACATAAGGATAAATAATGATGAAAGTGAAGCTAATGTGATGACATGGTGGTGGAATAGAGGTGAGAAAATGTGTGAATGGAGAGAAAGTGGATGTTGAATGGAGTGAAAGTGGATGTATTTTAAGGATAATTCTTAGGCCCAACACACTTAACAAAGGAAAACAACCCCTGACAATGAATAAAATGCCTAACACCTCAAGGTTAACCCAATGGTCACGACCCTCAGTCCTATGCGAAGAAATGCAGGAAGCGCTAAAATAAAAGGAGCTAGGATAAAATCACAACTTTGCGGTAAGTTACTTTATAAAGGGGCTCTTATGGCACTGACCCGATAATCATTAGCTCACTTATATAACAAATAAAGGCCAAAGGAACAAGCGCAAGGGGTTGAGGAGTATCAATGAAACAATAAAGCGGGAACTTCTCCAATAAGAACATACAAGTGTTAACAGATGGATGAGTCGGAAACTATTGAATCGCGGGAAAAGATGGGATGATAGTTTGGAATGGACAACCAACAAAATTGTGCGAAAACAACTATAGCTACTTTAGATTTAAAGGCAGAGGATTAGCATTAATAAAACAATTTCTAGTTTTAAAGGCTAAAGATTTTCCAACAGAATTGAAGAAGAGCGAAGGATTAGTTTTGATGGATTATTGCAAAGGGACCTATTATGTTAGCAAAAATGCTAAAACTACAATTTAGGGACATGTTCTACTTTCAAGGGAAGCAGTTGACTAGATATTTCTTTTGCCTGAATACAAATATATTTTCCTATATTTATTCTAGGAAATACATAATATTTTAAGTTTGTCTTTGCATACATAAAGTGGAGAGATATTTAAAATATCTATGTTTTTATAATTATGTGATGACTATTATTTGTAAAACTGATATGTAAAGCACTATATAAAAAGTTTATGAATATGTAAATGAGGTTAGAATATTAAAGCTCTCTTACAAGAGACTATTCATTTATATCTCAAGCATATAAATCAGAAACTTAAACTAATGAAATCAAACATTAAATAACATATCAGATTCATTGAAAGAAACATTAGTAATTTCTTACGAAGGGTCATTTGTTAATATTTCAAACATATGAACCTAATGAAATTTACAAACAAACATAAAATGAAAGCTTACCAAAACAAAAGTGTACTTTCTAGACAATGGGGGCCCTTCCAAGGATTCACAAGCACATCAAAAGAGAAGTCAAATGTAGAAGATCAAAGAAGCTCCATTTTATTTATCTTCAATTTCAATTTGCAAATACAAGTTCTACATCCCAAGAGGTTCTAAAATCTCCATTACAATGATTCCAAATTCTAACTTCTCATTACAAACTTATAATATCCTAAGGTACTAAATTCTAACTTCTCAATTCTAAATTCTAAATTCTAAATTCAAAATTACACCTGAAGGAGATAACACTCCTATTTATATAAAATTTATGATAACAAACTCATAAATGTGGATCCACTCTTCCCTCTTCAAATCCACATATCTCTCAACGAATGGTGACACATAACCCTATCCTCCATGATCTCCCCCATGAGGTCCATGATCTTCTGCATGAGGTCCATGATCTCCTCAAATTCGAATTTGAACACATAAAGATTCCTTGGAAGCTTCCTTTGTACCTACACATGTCAACAAACTCATTCTAATTGTTAGTTATAAGTATATGGAGATTATTTTCTAAAGTTTAACCACAAATTCACTTAAAAATACTAATAATTAATAATGTTTTGGAAAACACAAGGATAACCTATATAATGATGAAAGTGAAGCTAATGTGATGACATGGTGGTGGAACAGAGGTGAGAAAATGTGTGAATGGAGAGAAAGTGGTTGTTGAATGGAGTGAAAGTGGATGTATTTTAAGGATACTTCTTAGGCCCAACATACACCCAAACTGAAGGTATTGCATGTCCTCATGCAATCTATTACATTACTTTTTGATACTTGAGCTTTGGATTAAACTTTGCATGATATCATTTATTTAACTTTTGCAAAGTGTTTTTGATGAATTGCAACTTGGTTGGTTCTTATGTTTCAACCATGTTTTGTTTGTTGCATTCAATTTTAATGTATGAACTTTTTGTAATGATAATTTGATTTTTATTGCAAAGTATTTTGTTGGAATGCATCATGGTTGGTTCTTGTGTAATAACTATGTAACAACCATGATTGTGTTGCATCCAATTAGCTTTTAAGTACTTTTTACAAAGCCATTTATATGCTCATGTAATAGTGAATATATTTTGAAGGTTTGTGCATTTTAGAATGTGATATATGAATATGGAAAAATATGAATGTGACAAATTATGAATGTAAATGTATCCCCCCCCCTCAAACAGATGGTTTTGGCAATTTTATGAAATGAGGAAAGGAAGTTTTTTCCAAAAATTATCATTCTAGCTTTCAAGGAATTAAATGGTTAAAAGTTAGAAAAAATCATACCTCAACTTACCCTTTCAAAAATGGATGAGAGTTGTGCATGTGTGGCTGCAAAATTCTTATCATAGTCCTCTTCACTTGGCTATGAAAATGGTGGATGAAGTTGAAAATGTGAATCTTTTATTATTGTTGCATCTGCTACTAAAGCTGCTCCTGGATCTTCTACTGAATGTTCAGAATTTGCTGCTAAATGTGGCTGGAAATGTATAAGGCTTGGAAGGTATATAAAATTTAGAATTTACACTTCCCCCCAGCCTTATTTATTGACTTGTCCTCAAGTCATTTACATCAAAAACTGAAAAATAATGAAAGTAAATCTGCTTCCTATGCTACAAAGTGATGGGTCTTCAAGTCTTCAACCCTCATTGGCACAATTCTTGTCATGTGAATAAATGTTTCGGTGTCAAACATAATAAGAAATTGTTAACTTAGTGGCCATTAATGGATGCCACTAGTCAACATGAGAGCTCCCATATTTGATTTGGATGAGAGTCAAGGTGCCCCTAACACATCTTTCTAAGTATGAATGAATTTGTTGTTGTCGAATACTTAGAATATCCGATGAACAAGGGAGATTGATGTATTCCCTTTGTTTATTGGCATGATAGCTTGCCCTTAAGGCATGCAAGCTTCAAGGTGTTTTTAGAAAAATATTTAGACTCAAGGACTATGGACTCAATGGTGTATGGAAGGAAGGTTTTATTGCAAGGGTAGGAAAAAGGAAACTGACAATGAATATGTAAAGTGGAACTAAAAGCTAGTAAATGAGCTTCGTTGCTTTTATTGGTGGGTTAGGATTGAAGAAAATGTAATGAAGTGTATGTGGATAATTGGAAAGGGATAATGACTCTTGCTGGGAAAAAGTGAATTATGGATAATGACTCTTGCTTCTTAATTCTAGATTTTTTGCTAAAATAGTTGAGTTTGACCTGCATTACCCAGCCACCTATAGACGTCAAATTCAAGTGTGGATAGGTATTTCACCATCCTTGTACATTTAAGAACAACCCCCAAGTCTTCAAATTTTCTAATATGGCATGCAACATATCAAGCCATTAAACCCTTACAGGAAGTTACAAGAATTTTTAATTTCCTAGAAATGTCATTCTTATGATCATGGTCTTGTTCTTTAGACTTTCTCATGAAACTAGTCTTTTGAAGACCAATTATTGTCACAATTTAATCTCCTTAAAGATCAGTTGGTCATCTGAAACCTGCTAAAAATACTTGGCATAAATAACATAAGTTTGTTCAAGAAGAGATGGCCATTCCCTTCCTGATTCTTACGCAAAAATTGTATGCCAAAATGAAACAGATTAAGGAATATCGAAAGCATAATTTTAGTCTAGTTCATGATGTTAATAACAATCATTTTTTAATAAAATAACCATGAAATGTAAATCAACTCCCTGTTTATGTCCGATGACTCATGTACATGTAAAAGCTAAAGTTTTTTTTTTTTTTTTTTTTTTTTTTTTTT